>CABFWB010002200.1:94758-113304 GCA_902151455.1 Timema bartmani
TTTTTGAAGATAATACGATGATTTATATACAATATTTAAACAAAATACTGAACTATTTTTCTTCTAAGCCATTTTTATGTAGAATTTCTAACTTGCCGAGAAATCATGTTTTTTTTAGATATGATTGAAAACATTTTTTTAATTAGATAAAAACATTATTTAACTAGAAATTATAGCGATAAAAAAGTATTTTTTTCAATTTACTAGTCGTATATAAATTTCAGAAGAATCTTTATGACGTTTAATCACACATATATAATGATGAAAATGAAACTAAAAAAATACCTAACTTTTTGATTAAAAATATGAATAGTAGGCCTGATTAATTTCAATGGGACTATATTATTATAATAGATGAAGAGAACATATAAAGATGAAACCTGCTTCGTTGGCCACATAGTCTAAGGCGTCACTCTTGTTTTAGACTAAACTGCCGATAACAGGGAAATCAAGGTTCGAATCACGGTCGGGTGTGCTGATGTATTTTTCCCAAAATGGTTTTCCATTCCACCCATGCCTATGCAAGTACACTTCCTCTAAATTCAACCTCCCTCGATCCTTACTAACTAGCATAATTATGACATAATTATGCGCACACCCAGATCAGGTATAAATAAAAAATAAAAACATAAATATGAGGATCAATGGATACAATTTTTATAAAAATGTGTAGCTTTGTTTGCTTTTGCATAAATGATACATTTTTATGTGGGTTTCTGGTTAAATGCGATCATTTGAGCTAATTTTGTTGACGCACAATGGCAAGAATACATTTAGTGGGAATAGGGCACACCTAGATACACTGAAGCGTAGCTTATTGGGTGTGCACTAATTCCTCCTCCGGGTTGTCAAATGAGACAGCGGTGTATACATTGTGCGCAGTGGGGCTGAGAGGATGGGTGACGTCAACTTTAGCGAGAATCAATAAGTGACCATTATGGATGCCAAATGAGACAGTGGAGTACAATGATGGTGATGTATATTAGATAAAAGAGTTGATGACGTTGATGTTCGAAATCACATATTTCACCCTCTTTTTGTCCCATGAGACAGCAATGCAGACTGAACACTATGCGTTGTGGCTTACGTCAGCACTTTGATAAACAACGATAAAAAAAATTAAATCAAAAGGTATGTGGAAACAGCAGGCTACATTTGACATTCAATTTTAATATTTAATGAGTCTCACTCACTGTCTGAACGGCTGATATGTATTTAGAGTATTTTAAAATTTGATATTTTAAGTCACAGCTAATAGAAACAAAATTCTCGGATCGGTAGTCGTATCGTCTGATGCGTCATTTTCGTGTTAGATTAAATTACTGGTGATGGGGAAATTGGTGTTTTGATCCCGGTTGTGTAGTCTTTGGGTGGTTTCTCCTAAATGAATTCCAACTCTCCCTTTACGCAAATGCAGTTACATTTCCTATAAAATTCTGCCTTCCGCATTCATATTATACTAGCGTAATTAACGTATGCGTACATCCATAAGGGTTACTAAGACCTGATGAAATATACAAACACTGAAACAGTAAGGCCTACAAAATTTACAAACGTAGGGTCGATAGTAATTTTTCTTAAATAATACATTAGATAAAATAGTTTTATTCTCGAAATATACTTAATACATTTATTGAGTCAGTTGATAATCCAAGCAGAAACTCTTAAAATCGGTGGGCAAACATTTCAGAATTCTACAACATGCTTTCATCGGGCAAATTTGGTGCGTTTCCTTAAAATCCTACTTCATCCTGTCGCCATAAAAAAAAAGGGCAGTTTAGATTTCTGATAGCCAACACGCGTGCACCAAAGAGCACTACAAAAATAAGTTGTTTTTAGGGTTGTGTTTTTTTACGAAAAACCAAAACAAATCAAATATTGGCTAGAAACCGAATCAAATCATACGTTACAGCTCGCCATGATTTATGGGGGTTGCAGGGTTATAGGTTGAAAACTGTCGTGACCACAAGCACATGAAGGCAGTTCTATAAAAATAAACTTCCTTTCACAACACAGCTCATAAGTCATAGTTTAATCTAGTGATAGTGTGCTTCGCTAAGGTATATATAAAAATATGTATGTATATATATATATATATATATATAAGAGATAATGCTGTAGTTCGCTCAATATGTGTGTGGTTATGTACTACGTGCCTTCCTATTGGTTTTTAAGGGTAAAGATGTGAGAGGTGGAGAATGAGCTTTCAACCAACTGTAACCGGATCCTTTGCTGAGATAGAGTCATGAGAAAAATGAATCAATTTAAACTAAAATAATGATTCCATTCAAATATAATAGCAAAAGAACAACCTTAAACTTAATTTTGCTTATGGTTGTGGTTTGTGGAGGAGGTTGGAATATTGCAATAAGGAGCGCGTGGATAAAATAAAAATATAAAAATATGGTTTTTATTATTTTACCTCAAGACCTTAGCCAGCCGAACATTTCAGGGATGATTTTAGGGGGCACAGCTTCCCCCCGCCCCCCAAATGCTGGAGGACAGAAAAAAATTATAGGGATTGTGAGATGAAATGGAGGATCTACAGTTTAACGTGGAATCCGAACCACGGTGGAGGCCTGGCATTCCACATATTCACAAGTTGTGATTAATACACATCTTGTCAGAGGTGAAGGAAGGGTTTGGCAATCAGATAAATCTGTGCCGGGACCGAGGATTGAACCCCGGACCCTCAGCACAGAAGTCTGACACCTTACATCTAGACCACCAGGTCACCTGTAAATGCTATTAAATATGTTTCTTTAATTTAGGAATTTACATAGCACCCTCTCCCTTAAAGTACGAAAATTTGCATTGAGCACTTCTTAAGTTAAAGTATTTATGGTCTGGGTGACTTTAGAGCTGATTTAATATTCTTCCAATAGAGTCAAAGATTTAAAAATTATTATTTGAAGAAAAGGTAAGAGACCACTCCAGCCTACATAGTTGAAAATTGCACCCCATTTATTTTACAAATATGAAATTTCAACCTGACCAAGTTTATTGAATACTGAGTATTATCATCTATGATACAGAAAGAATGAATATTGAAAAGGATGTCCAATGGCCTTGAGGGGGTGAGCAGGGTTTTTTGTACCCTCAGTAGTTTCCCAGCTCTTCCGACAACCATGTATATTGTCATATTCTGATAGGAAGAAAATTGTTTACGACTAAAAAAATTACTAAAACCATTTTCATATATTCATACAAATCATATAATCTGTAGATGTCACTTTTGATAGATATTATTAATACCAATAAAATAGTTATAATAGAGTAGAAACTATCCATTGTAACTACAATCAAATAATAAGAAAAAAAACCTTTCAAGCAAAGAAAAATATATTATGTTTGTGTTTGCTTGAAAGGTTTTTCCTTCCAAACATGAATGTAGACTAGATGGTTATGTTCAGTTACAGGAATTCATATTGATAGCTTAGCAATCAAAATTTAGCATTTGGGATAAGTATACATTAACTATTATATTAGTATATTAACTAATCATCACTAGTCTGCACTACTCATTAAAATAACAAAACTTGGAATTTACCCTTCACATTATTTATAACATGCACTTTTCTCCAGAAACGCTGTTCTCTAACTGTCGCTGTTTAAACGTTCTCAAACCGCAAGTCGGGGTCTATAAACAGAACCCTCCCCCTCCTTAGATAGATCATAGAGAAATGTATACTGTGTTATCCCTTTCTCTATGGCTAGATCTTTCCTTTAATTCATCCTTCTCTGCAGACTCATTTACCATGTGTATTCGGAACTTTGATTCAAACAGCTTCAAATTGAGAGGTTTTGCCCTTTCCTGATCTCAAAGACACCCCTTTCACCACTCTCCCTACACTCATTAATAATTCTTCTGTTTCTTTTGTCAACATTTTGCCATATTATACCCATTTTGGTGCCTGGCCAATGTATTGTACACATACTCACAAAATGTTTGTAAAAATGTATTTTAATATTAGAATTGTGGCAGGAACTTATTTTACACCTTTTCTTATACCTTTATTTTGATATGATTAAACCATAAATCATTTATAAAAAGTCTACTCTCTGGGGAAGGGAAGGGTATTGAGGGTTTGAACCCGTAACTCCCCAGGTTACGGCCTTGTTCCTCCTTATATAATTTTTTATCATTTACCTTACCTATCATCCTGGATTAGTAATCGGTCAAGAACCATCGTTTAACTTTAACTTTAAATGCCATTTTTGTACAGTTTTTGTCTATAAAAACTTTATAATATACTTAAATATTAGTCAATCACAACCTATGATGAAGTTTGTATCAATGACTGCTCTGATAGGTTCCGGCCAGTTGTGTCACCATCGGTGGAGGTGCGGTGAATGGGGGCGACAGTAAGGGTTGTGAGAGAAGTGTGTGGGTGAGGATTACTCCCTACACTCCCATCCTAAATAAAATAGAGCATTCCCCACTGAATAAATAGTGTGACTTTAAATTCAATGAATTATTCAAAGAACACATACGTGTTGGCAACACTTACTCTTCTGTAACGTTAGTTTTTGTTGTCACTGTGAACTTGTCGGTTGTATCCTACGTATGTCTCATACTTCAAAAGTTTTTATTTTAAATTTTTACCAGTTTCAAGACTCAATTTTATAATTTGTTGCTTAAAGTAAGTTCGTCTGAAAAATACTCAAGGTATGAGCATTATAATCAGTCTCCTTCTACATAAATCTAAAGTTTTTTTGTAGGTTCTTTGAGGAACTATTGTGCGTTCAATATTTGTATGTAATAAAACTTTTTTAAATGCCCTCTTTATAAACATAGGGTCCCCTACCAAACACCCTCACCCTCTTGTCCCGTCTCGTTTTTGTCTCAAGGAATTATGGTCAGACTATAGATCGGGACAGCTGCAACTTGAGGGGACTCCGATTTGATTCCAGGCTGGACTGAGGAACGTTATTTTATAAACGAGAGTTATTTGGTTTAGATAATTTTAATTTTTCATTGAAATATTTAACATTAATTTTCTTTGCATATATATTATATTACACCATCTCACGGTCTGAAGCCTCGCTCGTCCACATATTCCATAAGCTCTGTATCCTTAGAGTTCTTAAGTTCGTATAAATTACAATTTTGTTCACTCTCTCCGTGCCCTTAATCACGTGATATCATGTCAAACAAGGGGAAAATATAATACTTTGTGCAATCAAATTTGTTGAAATAAAACAAGTTAAGCAAATTTTTTAAACACAATCAACATTTTCATCATTTTATTTGTTTAGTGTTTTTAGTTGAAATAACGACATCCATAATGTGTTAAGGTGTTAAATGAATTGCTATTGAAGGTACATAACAAAAATACAATATTTTTAGATTATGTTGACAGCTTCATTTCTATTCGCGCATTGATGCTCATTTGTTTGTCTACCTCTATTGACGATGATATTATATCTCCGTAGTCACCTGCAATGCCAGTTCTTAAGATACAACTTCCACGGACTACTAAGGACTAAGTACTTACGGATTGTGACTTTGTGGACCAAGCAATCTATTACTGTAGAGTCTATCTCTTCTTACGGAATACGGCTACAAGAGTTTCTAGACGCGGCTTATGACGTAGAAGTCACAATAATATACTGGTTTGTCGGTGAAGGTTCAGTTAAGATTCCAATCTCATCCGGGTGGGTATGGGATTGTTTTCCAAATCACTACTGTTAACTTATCCTTTCTTCACGCAAATGCAAGTTTACTTCATCTATATTCTACCTTCCTCATCCCTTCCTCCTTAGTATACATACGGGTGGACTGAGAGTGTTTTTCCTCATGCGAGTGATGGTTTACTCTCTTCACGCGAATGCGGATACATTTATTCTTATATTCTACTTTCTTCATCCCTTCACCATTAGTGTAAATATGCGCTTAGTCCGGGCGAGTAGCAAGATGTGGAACATGGAATAAAAGAAAAGGAGTTTTGAATACCTGAAATAAAATCATTAAAAAAACATTTTTTTTAATCCACTCGACCCTTTATCAATTTCAGGTAGAAGTAGAAAGACCACCAAAACATCACGAAATGAAAACAAACTTTAATAGCTAATAAACTCGAGAACCTAGCTGATAATAAAATATGGTTTGAAGAGAATTACTAAAATAAATGGTTGCTTTAATGATCCAGAATTTAAAAGCACTTTAGTGCTACTATCACACACAGATATGATTTTATAATTCGTAAAAACACAAACCAACTAAAAGGGTGTGTGTGTGTGTGTTTATTTATTTTTCTCACTTTATTTCTTACCCTTCAGAGCTATACGTATTTTAATTCCAATAACGGGTTATAGATGTGGAAAAAAATTATTTAGTTGAAATTTACTCATATTTGCGTGGATATAGAGTGGGAAACTATTCAGACAAAAACTCCTTATCACACCTAGCCGGTATTAGAACCTCGTCCTTCCCGTGACTGAAAAACCATATCTGATAAGCCTTACATTTAGTCCTAATGACCACATATGTGTGTGTGTATGTGTGTTTTTAATCGACTTATTAACTCATACTTTCTATACCAACTGATTATATCACCACTTATAAACCAAGCTAACTTTTAAACAGACAACACTCGGAACAACATTGGTTGATTCATCAATGTGAAAGGGAATGTCTTAGTTTCACTAATGATACATTTTTAGAACATACCAAGAATCGAACCCTTGGACCCTAAACTTAGTAGATGGATGCAGGATGTATTAGCGACTGAACTAATTTGTTAAATTAATCTTACTACCCGTTCGATTTTTTCACAACCTAGACAACTAATGAAAGAGCATATGATTAAAAAGATAAAAATTAAAGGAAGTGCTCCAACATTCTCCCGCAGAGAACACTAATGGAAAAAGCACTTAATTGTTCCTTGTAGAGATTGAACCCAGGTCTCTTGACTCAGTGCTTAAAATTCCCAACAAATACAAACTTTGTCGGTCTCGTACAAATAGAAATAATATATTGGTTAACAACAAAAGACTAGACAAAATATGTTAATGCTACACAAAGGTAGACCTAGAATACGTTACTTCAGAAAAGGCATTGTGTGGCTGCATGAATTTTAAATTATTTAAACAATCCTCTTCTCCCTCCCACTTTCATGTTTTTTAGCAGCGTAAACAGTAGTAGTAGTAGCTAGCGAACCCTCTGCTCTGGTGACACGATTCTAATTATTTTGTTCGCATGCACTAATTGCGCGACGAGTGGTTTAAGGGGAAGGGGAGAGAAGGGTTGGTCATCGTGTTATTACCATATTGCATTATGGTCCCCTGTTACTTGTGTAGCGCGGCGCGGTAATGTCAGTATGTCCCTCTTGCGTGTTTTTAATAGCGCACGACTGACAATTGGTTGGGGTTGATGCAAAGCCACAACTTTTTTTTTTCCAACCCTTTGCATTTCTGTACTTAGAAAATATTATCTATTTAAAAATAGGTTTCCAGTATCGGGGGACACGTGGACTAAATGTTAGGCTTTGGTTTGCCAGGGACGAGAAGAGTGGAGTTTGAATCTCGGTTGGGCCTACTAATGTGGTTTTCCTCTAATGGTTTTCCACTCTCCCCCCACGCAAGTGCAGGTATCATTTCCTAGAACTTAATCATTCTTAATCTCTACGTCATTTGTATTATCAATATGCATATAGTCCACATGAGTAGTAGGCCGTGGTGATAATAAACGTATTTCAGGTTAGAGAGTTATTTTGTATTAAAGAAAAGTATTTATAAAAGTTATAGTATATTCTATGAAACCTAATTTGTACTAGTTAATTATTTTTCTAAGAGTTTTCAAATACAGTTTGTGATTCTATAAGATATAACTATAATTTTGTAATTAGGACTATTCTTTTTAAATGGTGGTAAATTGATGGTGTGAGGTCTGTTTGTTGTGTTTATTCTATAGTAAATTCAGAATAAATCCTTATATGCAATTTATAGTGCCTTAAAAGCGAAATAAACATTGAAAAATGAATAAATAAGAAAACATATTCCCTTATATTATTTAGTCCGACGCCTCAGCTCAGTCGGTAGCGTGTCTGCCTACTGAGGTAAGGGTCCCGAGTTTCCAGCATGACCGAAAATTTATATTTGGTGAAATATGTATATGCTATTTCACATTGATAAATTAACGGCCGGAGACTGGATGTTGTGCTTGTCTTAGTCTTAAGTTATATTATAAGGTATATGAAGCTACGACAGGCTTAGCCAGACGGCAGTGGAAAATGTATGGCTTGAATAAACAACTACCACAGGCTGCAAACAGTAATGGATTTAAAGTAATTCCATTTTAATTTTATAACTGGCCACTATTTTTCTCTACCTTTACTCGTGGTCACGTGGTTTGAGGCTTCAGGCTTGGAATAGACTGGATAGTTTGGCGAATGGGGAGATTGAAGTTTGAATCTTTGTCGAGTTCATTCTCGGTGCCATTCTTCTTTCCAAATAAATGAGACTGAACCTCCTCTAACTACCTTGGATTTAAGTAACACTTGTGTTAATTTTTGTAACCATATTTTGTATAGGTTTAAAAATTAAATACCACAAGCATGTTATTTAAAAAATAGCTACTCGCTTCGGTGATTGCATGTTCTAAGGCGTCACCCTCGCAAAAGACAAAACTGTCAAAGCGGGGAGATCGGTTAGTATACTGAGGGTGTTTTTCCCTAAATTGCTTTGCAATCTTCCTCCGCGTAGATGCAGGTACACTTCTTCTAAATTCAACCTTCCTTATAGCTAACAAATTAAAGTAATTGGTACAGATGCATATATCCCAAACGGGTAGTTAGACGTGGTGTTAAGATAAGTTTGTTTCAATCAAAGGCTCTCAATGACTTGTTCCAAGAGGTAATGGGTAACTTATTTGAAATATACCCACACTAGCGTGATTGATAAAACCGCGATATATCACACGTGGAATAAAAACCAATGTATAAAGCGGAAATTCTAACAGTGACCTTCCCGTCACCGACCAATCCAGACTGTTTCAAGATTGATCGTAGTACCATGCTAATGCCGGGATCACGATCAACTTAGCGTTAACTTAACGTAACTTAACGTAACGTTAACTTAAAGTTAACTTAACGTAAACACAAGGAGGTTCTTTACGTTAAGTTACGTTAAGTTACGTTAAGTTAAGTTTAAGTTGATCGTGATCCCGGCATAACACCATATACTTTGTGACCACCAGTGAAGGTAACAATTATATGAAAATTAAGTGAAAGTTATCAAAAATTGGTGATATATTTTGCTTTTGTTGGGCCAAAAATAAGGGTTTATTGGAAACTATTCTAAAAACACTAATGTATATTTAGATTACTGATTCTTTCAACCTAGAAAATTTTTAATTGTTCAGTTTTAAAGATTTTTCTGAATTTAGTTAAAAACCAGAAACAGTTGAAAGTCTTCGATTAAACCTATAATATTCTTAAAAATAAATGTTCGATAGCTTTTGGATTCAAATAATCCGATAAGTAGGTGCACTTGATTACGTCAAGACATGCATTAAATTTATTAATTGGGTCATTAAAAGGAACAATACAACATAATAAGGATACATTATATTTCCTATTATTAAATTTGTTTCTTTAGATGGTTTCTATAATAATTTTAAAGTGTTAATTAAATTTATTGTGATTTTATTATATATTTTTTACAACTCATTTAGATATTAATGTCATTTTAGGGTGTAAATTATTTATTAATAACTCATATTATTCCTGAAATTTGAGCTTTGAAGCTAGAGTAATAAACTACTGATTAAAAACCTACATACTAGGATAACCTGAAGACCTTATGTTTAAACTACTTTAATATTTTATCAATTACTATGCATAGTTTTGGAATCACGTTAAGTGGATCATTTAAATAGATTTATCTCAGATTAAAAACTCATTTATTTTAATGAGCACACTTAATATTCACTACATTCTAATTTTCTAAAGACACTGATACATTAATTTTTACAGCTATATTCCGTTTTTATAGTTGGAGCGGGTTACTACAACCTTAAAAATGCTAATTTTACTAACGATATTACAAAGTTAAAGACCTCTTCATTGGACCTTATATAACTAGAAGGTAATCGGTGCAAAAATCACCAATTCACCCATTATTTAATTTTATATATGTAAGAAAAATATAGCCTGCGATATTTTTAACAAAATCATCACTAACATGACCATTTATATTCATGCTTCCTATAATGATACAAAATGAATGATTTAGGTAAGCTTGAAAATAATTGTAAAATTTCTACACGTGCAAACCTACTACCATTGTTTTGAAACAGTTCCACCAGTCACTGGCTTGAAATAGTTCCACGTGTCACCGGCTTGATATAGTTCCATTATTCACCGGCTTGAAATAGTTCCGCTACTCCCAGTAGTGAAATAGTTCTCCTAGCAACTATCTTGAAATATCTACACGATTTGATCACTTTGCTTGCTAAAGAGAGATCAACTTTGCGCTTGGGACAGTATTAGTTCCTTCTTTAAGTGTTGTTTTAGGTTAAGTTGGTTTGAATGTTTTGAGGTGATGTAGCTCTCTTTAGAGTTGAATTAGTAAAAATATGAAACAAAAATTGAAAACTACATGTACAACGACTTGCGTCCTCTTTAAGTAGACCTACTTAAATTAATCCGATTTAAAAAAAAATGTGATTCTCGTTTGAAAATCCAAACGTGTGTGTGCTAAAATTTTTTTATTGACGCTACTTTTTTTTAAAGTAGGCCCACAGTTTCTCGGTGTTGACTTATAACGCGTGCGAGCACTTCATCAAGTATGCAAATGTAACCAGCCACCACAGCCACCGACGCTGACGCCAACGCCGCAAACACAGATTGCGAGACATTCCAGAGAACAGCTGTCACCCGTGCCGGCGTCGAGGAAAAAAAAAACATCCCGGGAGAGGAAGCCCCATTTAACTTCAACTTTGAATAGACCTTTCCCTATCCCCTTGCTCCACGTCTTACTACCCTTCCAGGCTGGCCGCATATTTGTTTAAATGGAGTAGGGATGAGGGAGAAATAATTTAGAGGAAGTATACGTGTATTTGCCTGAATATGGGATGGGAAACCGTTTTCATAGAAACACATTTAAGTGACTGGTTCGGGTTCGAACTCACCAAAAACTCATACAAGATTATAATGGCGCCTTTTGCTACGTACCTACGATTGTGATCCAATACCATACGGTGTTTTGTATAGTACGAGTGACCCGCCTCGGTGGAGTAGTTGGCTAACACGCTGGTCGTGTTGAGCTCGACTGCCGAGGACGGGGAGATCGAGGTTCGAATCCCGGTTGGGTGAACTGGGGGTGGTTTTTCCTAAATGGTTTTCCACTCTCCCTCCACGCAAATGCGGGTTCACTTCCTCTAAATTCAACCTTCCCAACTCCTAATCCATTAGCGTAATTAGTACTCAAGCGTATAACCCAAACGGGTAGTAAGACGCGGTGCTAAATAATAATAATAATTTAGTACGAGTGCTATACAATGTTAGGTATAGTGTTATTATCATACGATGGTATGGATAGTGTGACTGTCACATCACATTAGGTATATTGCGATGGTATAATTATATAGTGTGATTGCTATAGATGGTATGTATAGTGTGATTATCATACTAGGGTATAATTAGCGTGATGGTCATACTATGAACTGCCTGCCTCCCTTGCTGTTTGCCGTGGATATATTTCAGGGTTAATAACAACATTGCAGGTAGTGAGTTAAGACTGTAGTTTATTGTTAAAGTTACAAACACCTTAATATCTTGTGGCGTGTGCGTGAGGTTGGCGGACGGCGACTCTCTGACTAGCCCGNTCTTGTTCATAGTTATCTCCAACTAGCTAGCTTTGCTTGGAATATGCGGGTGCCCTGTAAGCTTATTAGTTCTAGAGGTAAGCCACCCGTAAAGGGCACCCCCTATTTGAAGTAAAATATTCTCACACTGCGGTATTTATCATGGGGATGGCAGTTCTGAAGCTTCAAAACCCCAAAACAATCTTCAAAATTATCTTATAATATTTTGATATGACCCTGATATAAAATGACTACTTCTCAGAAGAAGGTTAGAGCTGTGATTCTAACTATTTAATTTTATCCCAGTGCTGGGTCATTTTGCGTGAAAATTAATTGAAAAATAGCTAGTTTAATCAATCTACTAACTTATTTTAAATTATAAAACCTAAAATTTAGGGTTTTTAATTCTTTGGGCATAATTAGATGTATTTCACCTTCATTTCAGAGTGAAGCGTATTTTGAAATAACAAACCAGTTTTTAACAACGCAGTATTTCTGGACATTTGCAATGTGTATCATAGTTCCAGTAGACGACCTCACTAAGGGAGTGCTACATACCACGCGCACTTTGCCTCACTTAAGAGTGTTCATCATAGCAGGCCCAGCTCAGCTCCCGGCTCGCGCGAGGTATGGGAGTAAAAGGGAAAATAATTGACCAAAATATGCCAGAAATGTGTACAGTGCACTCGTATTTGAATAATTACTCGAAATTTTCCGTGATGACGATAGGGGACAAAGCGACAAATGTTCTTGTTAATACCTACAGTATGTCCCTATTAAGACATAATAAAGATCTGTGCATAATTCTTAGGTGTGAAGTCATTCTAAAATGGTCAAAAACTGCCTATTCAATGCGGTTTTTATACAAATATAACCTAGTATTTCAAAAATGTTCTGTAATAGGAAGTTCTCTTAACTCCTTTCTCTCAATTAATGTTTAATTATAAATGATCAGAGGTATGGGAGTAAAAGGGAAAAGAAATGACCAAGATATGCCAGAAATGTGTACAGTGCATTCGTATTTGAATAATTACTCGAAATTTTCCGTGATGACTATAGGGGACCAAGCGACAAGTGTTCTTGTTAATACCTTTAGTATGTCCCTATTAAGACAAAATAAAGATCTGTGCATAATTCTTAGCTGTGAAGCCATTCTAAAATGGTCAAAAACTTCCTATTCAATGCGGTCAAATATAACTTAATATTTCAACAATGTTCTGTATTAGGAAGTTCTCTTAACTCCTTTTCTCAATTAATGTTTAATTAGAAATGATCCACGTGCAAAAGCATATGTGTAAATTCACGATTTTGAGTCAACTGTATCATAGAGTTGATTGGCATGTGATTCACTCACGTCACACAGTGGAAGTGTGAAAGGCTGCGTAAGCGTACTTGACGCTGATCCGTGAAGGATGCAAAGAGTTAGGTAGAGGGGGGTGGAGGAGGGGGTGGAGGAGGGGGGGGGCCTTCACTAATGTGTAATTTTCCATTCTACTCAATGCATTTTCATNTTCTCCAATGTGTGATTTTCCATTATACTCAATGCATCTTCATAAAACTTACACTTCTCTTCATGTTAGCTAAGATTATATTGATTAAGTCTAGTATAGCCAGCA
This sequence comes from Timema bartmani, assembly GCA_902151455.1. Classification (NCBI taxonomy): domain Eukaryota; kingdom Metazoa; phylum Arthropoda; class Insecta; order Phasmatodea; family Timematidae; genus Timema; species Timema bartmani. The sequence continues at coordinate 108,184 of CABFWB010002200.1, forward strand.
GAGAATGACTGAAAAGTAAATATATTTCTCCTTTCAGAACTAAGGTATTTTAAAAGCATACGCTTTATAAACTAACTTTAGCTTCCAAGTCCATGTAGTGAATGGTTATTGCAGGCATATGTAGACTTACGACTCTTTTCACTTGCCACTATGCCCCGAACTTGAGGCGCTTCCTTCATAGATACGCATGACTAAAATGACGCTACCACTCTCATCAGGGTCCAAAGATTTGATTGCTTAGCCTTTTTCTTAAAATAAGGCCTACAATACTTATTGCAGTTACAAATGCATTAGTTATGACAGTTGGTCCACATATGACGATTGTAGCGGTGTACATACATCGATAAGTGGGGAAAACGTACATTGCTTAGAGCTGCGACGATTTTTGAGTTACGAAAGTGGTCTGAGACCTAACATGTCATAAGTGTGGGACATGCCTGTATTTATTATTACGTTTAACAAGATCATTAATGACTTATTCTAAAGGGTAGGGATTAGGAGTTAAATTAAGGAAGCGCACCTTACATTAGCGTGGAGCGGGGATGACAAATCTTCAGTGAAAAATCACCCCCCACTGAACCAAGCTGAGGTTGGAACATCAACCACACGTTCACCTAAAAAATAAGAGAAAAAACGTAGTCACGTGATAAGATCAGTCCAAACAAATTTCAGAATTTCAGAATTTCAGCTACGTCAGCGTTGTCTGCGTGGCTTTAAATCATTTCATATTTAAATTTTCTGCGTGACATCATCTGCATGGGGGACCCAATAAAACCATCCAACTCATCAGTGCGCATGCACCTACACCTCAAACAGACAGCTGCATCTAAGGTTGTGACTGAGGAAATTTTAAATAGCTCGTTTAATGGAGAGCACGTATCGTTCTTGTTTTATTTCGATTTGTTTCATGACACAAGAAAATAATTTGAAAATATATTATATCGGGACATTAATTTTAAACAACTGTTTATTAAGTAGAAAATAAATATTTTGTTAATCAGCTGGTGTGTTGTAAAGCATCATGGGTCAACATAGATTTCTGTTTGTGTGTAAATAGTTGCACTCCTGCAAATTCCGCACTCTATTTTCAGCAAACATATGAATTAACCTTAATGAGCTTGATTATTTAGACTGTGTGACCACTCGTTAAGGTACAGTGAAAAGGAAACCCCCCAATTTAATGAGTGATAAAGTTTTATTCCAAGCCATAAATCTAATCTTGTAACCCTTAGCTATAAAGGCAGAATCGTTATCAACTACTCAATAGGTAGACGCTCTACCGATTACCTTTAGCTCAATAAACAGATGGGCTGCCGACTGTCTCTAACTCAATAAGTAAACACTCTGCCGATTACCTTTAACTAAATAGGTAGATGCGCTACCTATACCTTTGACTCAATAAGCAGATGCTCTACTAATTGCCTTTAACTCAATAAGCAGACAAGCCACCGATTATCTGGAGCTCAATAGACAGATGCACTACTAATCGAGTTCAGAAGCCAAAAAAACCTTAGTAATTGTTTATTTATTTTACTCATCATATTCACTCGGACTAAATTCAGTCGACCTCCCTTTCCAATGACCTTTGCAAAATTATCCCTCTGTATCTTCTCGGGAAAAAATAATATCTGTAATTTTGACTCCGAGTTCGATGAATCCTTTTCTTCTCATCCTTAGCTATGGACCAGTTTGCGTTTCGATTTTGACAGAGCAAATAAAATAATAGTTAGTGTATAGCATCTCGTTTTAATACTAGTGAGTGTTAGCGCACATGGAAAACCGGGATTAACAAAAAAGAACCCCCCAAAAACAGGGGAATTTACAAAATACTGAATACAAACACTGGACTATTTGTGAATTTGTGATATTTAATTTAAGTTGGGATGGAAGGGGACGCGAGAAAATGTCAGTGTTTTTGCAGTTTTTATGGAAAAATATTATTTTGGCCAAAATTATTAAAAATATTGCTCCAGTACAAACATAGAATATAATTGTCTTCAGATGGTGACCTCAAAATTTTTTGAATATCGGTCAAGGGTGTTCTGAGATATAATGACAACTTTTTATCTTCATTTAAAAAGTTAGCCATCTAATGTGGCTATGCTCATGATAGATATTCAAGAATTGTTGATATCAGCACTTGAAGAAAGTTAATTTATTTATTTATTTTAATAATCTTGACTAAAAGTTGTTTTTCCATAAAAACTGCAAAAACACTAACCTTTTCTGGCGTCCCCTTCCATCCTACCTTAAATAGTAGACCTCGGCATAGAAGAAAAAGCCAACTAGAGAGCTAGTAACTGAGATTCGAACTAATGTTTGAGCCTTCCTCCCCATTTTCTCCCTGAAGACATTGGTTGTGTGTATTTCCCCAACAAGATCGAATCATCTTGTTCTAAGCACCTGTGATAATGACTTGATTTCAGTAGATTCTCTGAAAAATTATATTTATTTACTCTGCCTAGTAGCTTTCAACCTGCTTTACGTGGAATATTTATTAGGGGTACGCGAAAATAATTGCATAATAGTGACCGTTCTTTTTGTGCTACAAATTAACCAAATTTTAACCTAAAATAAAAATCTGTGTTTTTTTTAAATAAGCACAGTACTCTCCTCAGCTTTGTATTCTATATATTCTCAATAACGTTTTATATCGACCCCTTGGAGGGAGAAGTATTGTGATCTTTAGAAAAATCATATTCGAAATTTTCGATAAATATCGACCTTTCATGACCCCTTGAAACCTAAAAAGTGTTTTTTGCGATGCCATCTGTCTCTCTGTATGTCGGATAAAGCTGAAACCATTTTATCGATTGAGAAAAAAATGGCTGTATAGGATTTTCATAAGATTTCGCCGAGTAGTTTTTGGAACAAGATATCTAACCCTAAAATTAAGGGTAGTTCACTGAAAGACAAATAGAGAAAAAAAAGATTTTCTAGAAATCAGCTTTAGGTATTTTTATTAAATTTTGTACCCAGGCATTGTTTAAAACTTCAAACAAAATTGAATTCCTCGTTTTCCCATGAAAATGACTCTGAGAACATTTATAAAGGCGGAAATTTTCAATTTTGATCATGTCTCCTAAACTATTTGAGACATGAAATAGCTTATCGTTGTAAAGATGTAGTACTATTAAAATTAAAAATATTTTTATAAATTCAATAATTTCTGAGCTATAAGCAATTTTTTTTATGGACAACTTTGAAATATGAAATTTATTATTCTTTTTGAAGGATGGATGTGTTTTTCTTTTTTCAATGTTTCTGTAACAGTACATACTATATAATTTATGATATTTGGTAGAGTTTCTAGACAACGTTTTATATTATTTTGTTTCACAAATTTTACGAGTTTTTAGTACTGTAAATGTCTCTATTTTAAGATAAAGGAGAGAGAAATTCTATGCAGTACACCGTACATTTATTATATAATTGACATGTGAAATTTGTAAAAGTTTTTATTGAGCTAAAATATATGTATTGATTTTTAAAGACTGGCATTTAAAGAATATAGTTGAATAACTGCTATACACGTTTTACACGAGTAAGCCGCATCGAAATTACATATATAAACGGACTTTAACATCCATCTACCAACATATTTAAAGTTCTTCCTTGTACAATCTTGAATTAACTATGGAAATCCCAAGACAATTATTGCAAACAATAAATTAAAATAAATGATAATTTTTGAAAAAAACTTTTAGCTAATCCTAAAATTGAGTGCACAAACAAAGGCAATATTTGCCTAAGTAAAATCATAAGATAAGTGGAACGAAGTTATGGACATTGTTAGAGAAACATGTTTTAAAAAAGAGCATAATGGCTTACCAAAGAGCGATAATGAAATGCTAGATTACTATAACGACATATGGAATAAATAAGCTCATGGTTTCCCAAAGAACATCACGATTAACCAATATATTTCACCAGAAGTGGCTTATTTTTTATTATTATGTCGCTCCTATATAGGCTCAAGCTTATCCTTTGATATCTAGCAAAGTAATCACAACGTTATGGATTTCCTTTAAGATATTACTTCATCTTTGTGTTTTTTAATTTTTAGGTTTTTTCATCTGCCTATGTAATATTAAAACTATCTATCATACAGAATTTTTTTCTTTTTTTGTATAGCAATTTAGAGGCCACCTCAAACCCACTTTTATACATTTCTTAGACCCCCATTGTTAAATTTCAAACTTTCCAACTGCTTTTTTACATGCCTGCAAAATTTCGCTTTTCAACAACATCAAAAATTGTATCAATTTCAAACTATTAGATTTCTCGGGTCTCAATTTAAAATTTCCATTTATCTGTGAGATTTATATTTTCTACTATACTGAAAGACGGTGTGTTTTCTATAATTTTTTAAATTTCTTCTCATCCCTCATTTCACTACCTCTGCAATTTTTTGTTTCAAATTTTAAAAAGTTTTGCTTTTGAGGTGCTCTCTGTGTTCTCAACATATAAATACATTTCAATTTTTTATCACACCGATAAGGAGTTGATAAATTTGGCCCCTACCTTTTTCCGTAAGCCCATACTAAATTTTAAATGTTCACACTCTTCTGATTATTTGGATTTGTCCCTTTAACATTTAATAACAAATTTTAGTTATCTATTATACCAAGGTTTGTTTTATATATTTAGAACCATTGAGTGGAAAACCTTTCTATTTTATATACTTTAATTTTGAAATTATGTTCAAATCTTCATTGCAGTTTAGAGTGGTCCATAAACTTGCTTAATAAATTTAAATCTTCTATCACAGTGAAAAGTAGTTTATTTTTTAAGTTTAGTAAATTTTGAAACCGCCCCTTTTCAGCAGCTCCCACTTATAAAGAGAAAATATATTCCATTAATTTTGATATATTGTGTGATCCTTCTACGTTCCTAGCAAATTTGATAAATTTAAATATTAAAAAAAATTGTGTTTATTTAGTACCGCGTCTTACTACCTGTTTGGGTTGTACGCTTATGTTTTATTATAATTACTTTAATGGTTTAAGGATCAAGGAGGCTATATTTATAGGGAGTGTACCCGAATTTGCGTGGAGAGAGAGTGAAAAACCATTTTGGGAAAACCACCCTCAGTACACCTGACCGAGATTTAAACCTCGA
>CABFWB010002201.1:9540-44156 GCA_902151455.1 Timema bartmani
CTTTTGCCGACTGAATTTTATTCAATAGCACAGTGAATTATTATTGAGTAATTTTAACTAGGAAAGTTAAAATAATGTTATTCTTTTATTATTAGGCCTTAGTACTATTATTACTGTTACTGTATTACCAATAACATTAATAAATCATAACTATTATTAATTATTCTACAGTTTTATTAACCCCTACTACCATTTTTTATCATTATGGCATAGGATCGTAAGTCCATATTAACTGCTTGTGTTTAGAACCACAACATCGTAAGTCCATTTATTAATAAAACTAACTGTATTAAAGAAAAATTTTTCTACAGATAAAAAAAAATGTTGTAGACTTTTACATTTTCACTGCTAAAAAGTTATAATAAGACTTCTCTGTCTTGCCCTGAAGCGTGAACAGAGTTAGAATATGTTTTAGGGCTCTCCTGAAAAGTGAACCAATTGTGACTTACGATACTATGGATCTGGGGTACAGATATTACCTTTGAATTGTAATATATAGGAAAGAATATGACCAGTGTTGAAAAAAAAAAGATGAGTGGGACTCGATCCAGCTATCCAGTGACTACGGAGCTGGAACGTTAACCACTCGACCGTCGCCATCTCGTGCTTATAGTCGCAACGCTCCGGTACATATTCGACGCGTAAAACTTCTCTTGCGATTTTCTCGAAAACGCCTAAGTAGTACGCCTTACTACTTGCACATTATGTTGTCCTAATGGACTACTAAAAGTGTACAAAGTTTGAAGATAATCTGTGATCCGAACGTCGTGGCCTTCCCTTGTTAGTACAACCAACTGGTATCCAAGCCTTGGCCTTCCTGCAGACGGCAAACTACACTACATGAACTTAACCTTTAGTCATCGGTACCATCAATTCATTTAGGAATCATAAAATTAAATAAATGTTTATGGCCTCATGTATTCAAGCAAAAAGTGTATGTGTAAACCTTTATATTTTAACTAGATATACTGATTTATATCCTATTTGACTCATGTATAGGGACAGTAAAGGTTTCAATGTATATTTGCAATATTTTTCAATCATAGTAACTACCCTAAGCTGAAAATCTGAGATCACGACGCCCAGAATGGACCAAAACAGTTTTAAAATGTATAGGAACACTGAGGCTGTATCCTATTTCTCTAATTATGCACCATCGCCTCTCTGTGTACATTTGTCAGTTGCATCGACAAGGATATGGAGACGTATAATGGGCCCGTATGAATTCTCACCAAGGATTCCGATGCATCTCTCCCACGTCCAAAGACGGGAGAAATGTGTCATCGATATGTCCTCACGAGGACTTGGTACGCTGTTCATCTTTCAACTGTTTTATTATTCTCTTTTCTCTGCTAGAGTATTGACATTTACTTTTCCCACCTTCTCACATTACAGTAAAATCACTCCAGATACAATTAAAACTATTGCTACACCTCGGACAAACAAGTTTAAGAAATATTTTATAAAATAGAATAATTATTAAAATATCGCGTGTTTTGATTTTACAGTGCTTGTTCACTTTCATGGGGGATAAGAAATAGCGTTAAACATAGTTTTAAGATAGCTGGTAGCTACTAGCACCAGTGATCTCTATACTATACTGGATGTACATAAACATACCCCTTGCAACGGACCAAATCGTGACGCGAAAGTTTGTCGTCTGCTTGCTAGCAAGGGGACATATTTAATGGTTTCTTTCAATGTTCTTGTGTAAAAACGTGTGTCTGGTGAATCAAAGAATTTAAAAAACTGAAATTTTATACCGCACTTGACTGAAGACACATTTACATTAAAGAATATACAATTCAGTTTTAAATGTAGTATTGTACAAATAAGAATTAACTCTTGAATATATTAAAATATGTAACTAAAACCCATATTGTTTACATTCTGCCAAGACTACAATATATTTAAAATTGGTTATAATTCTTTCAGAAACAATATTATATTTAAAGTTCGATAGCTAAAATGAAATAAATGGTACGGAACCCCGCACGGACTTTCTCGATCTACTGTTTAAAAATGGAGATATTTATTCATAACTTGTAATATATGTGAAACTAAATAGTATACACTAACAAACCCACGCATAAATTGCACTATACTTATGTAAAACATTTTTTGAGTCTCGGTTTTAAATTTTATATTTATATTTTTAAATAAATAATGTCCTCATTTGTATGTTTGGACCAATAAAAAATATTAATATTGGGTCCACAAGGGTCAACACTTCGTATTAAAATTTCGACTTCCAATCCATTTTATTAGGTATTGACTATTGAGTCTAAAATGGAGATATAGGATCATTGCTGTACAAACATTTCTCCTAAGAGGATTAAGGAAAAATAACAAACTTTTTGAGAGATTTATATTTAATTACTCTATGGCATTGGAGAATTATTGCGTTAAAGCTTAAGTAGTATATCTTTACAACTAAAGATAACAAAATTGTATTAATATATTTGCCAAGATCTCACAAACTGTTGGTTTTATAAAAATGTATTTCGTATACAAGTTTTTTATTTTTAATAGTACTACAACTGTGCAATGATAAGTTATTTAGTATCTCAAATAGTTACGGAGATACGGAAATTTCCGCTTCTGTAAAGTACCTAAAAGTCATTTTCATGGGAAAATGAAAATAGCCAGTTTATTTATAATTTTAATCAACGCCTAGATACGAATTTTAATCAAAATCGTTCGTTAGAGCCAATTTTGAGGAAATCAATTTTTTCTCTTTTCGCCCTTTTACTTTTAATTTAAAGTTTTAACAAACACACAGACGGCATTGAAAGACCATTTTTAAGGGTTCGGGGGGTCATGCATGTGACGTTGACATCCATCAACATTTCAGGTTAGTTTTTTTTTACGGTCACAATACTTAACCTTTAGTGTTCGAAAAGTTAAAAAATATATATATTTGCGTATAACTTGAAAGTTATTTGTATTATAAATAGATCTACATATTTTTTATGATAAGTAATTTTATATCTCAAATAGTTTCAGAGATATGATAAAAAAAAATGAGAATCTAAACATCAGACCGGAGCCCTTAAAGTCATTTTGCCGAAATATTGAGAGTAGCCATTTTGTTTGGAATATTTATAAATGCTTAGAAATGAAATTTAATCAAAATCGTTAGAGCCGATTTTGAGAAAATCGACTTTATCTCTTTTTGCCCTTCAGTAAACTACCCTTAATTTTAGGGATGGATATCCAATTCCAAAAACACCTTGGGGGCAACCCTATGAAAACCCTAGATACCAAGTTTTAGCCAGATCGGTAAAATAGTTTAGGCTCTAGTCGGAGGTAGAGACAGACAGACGAAAATTCAAAAATCACTTTTTCGGATTCAGGGAGTCATGAAATGTCAAGATTCATCAAAATCTCAATATTGATTTTTTTGATGATCACAATACTTTCTCTACCTGTAAGATAGCGAGAAAGTAAAAGGGAAGCTTCAAACTTAAATTACATTCGTTTGAATGACAAACTTTGTGTAGTAGTTTTAAATTTTCTAGTCTCATGTATTATCATGTATTTGGCAAACACATCTAACCACTCTTTCAAATATAGGCATTTCAGCACTGATAGATTGTGGAAGGATGGGGGGAGGGGGAGGCTACTTTAACCATAGTTGACGTGACGGTAATTCTTGTTTATCTTTAGTAGAAAGTATTCGTGGAGTTTTAATAGTGTTCTTTTATTTTTTATTTTACACTAACAACTTATTAGTCATTGTGATTTTGTCAGGAGTGTAATATCACCATTTCAAGATGATTTAGAAGCAAAATATAAATTACAATATATTTTCATATAATTTACTTAATCAGTGGCGCACCTAGCCATTTACTTTGGGGGAAGCATTCAATCAAGGCTGTAGCAAAAATGAAATTTTGATGGAGAGAGCGTTTGGTGTTCCACAACCCCCTGACCCCTGAAGGCCGAGAAATATTTATGAATATTAAAGGCTTTTATAAATTATTTAGAGTAGTTTTATAGTAATTAAGAGTTTTAAATAATGCAAATGGTATCGAAGCTATTATTTGTGTGTTTTTTCAGTTGTTAATTTTGTGTGTAATGGTAAACCTTGTGAATATTAGGCTTAACCCTGAAGCCAGGTCTTAAAATGTAGCCTATACATTCGTCACATCTTCAATGCTAAATATTTTAGCTACACTTAATATTATTTAAATTTCTATTAACATTATTTGTGGTGTTGGGAAAAGAGGGGGGTCAACTACCCTGTTTGCCCCTCTCCCCCTTGGGTGCACCACTGCTTACAGCAAAAGTTATGTGTACATTTCTTGGCAATAAACCAATGATGTAGCGATAGAGTATTAAAAGGAGATAATATCCCCTCTGCTAGTCAGTTTTTACGTATCTAAATGGCTTCTGGAGCATAAATTATCAAGTTGGGAGACTCGTTTGTTTCCAAGCAGCATTGTGTGAGATAAGTTAGGCTTTAAGAAAATAGTTTTAGCTGCAATTTGAGTTGCACAATCCACCTGATTCCCTCTCACCATGATCTGATGGGCGCTTGATCCATGTGCCACTTCATTTTACTCTTATTTTGATTGTTTGTTTTGAGTATGGCTAACTGTGTACTTTTAATTACACTGGGCTAATTGAATAAGATGTCTCTCTTATGCATTCAGAAATGTACCCATACCACTCTTAGCCCCGATATTAATATGTACTTAAATTTCTAACCCTGTAGGTATCATTACAATTTGAGAACCGCCTTTGTGGTCTAGTGGTTAGAGGTTCTGACTACGGACCCAGAGGTCCCGGGTTTGATTCCCGGCGCGTCTAGATTTTCTGAGAAATCATTCCAGATTATCTGAGAAGCAGAACCACTTTTTTATAGACACACATCTTCAAATATTTCCCTGGATTTAATCCCTTGACGTTTTTGGACAACGGTGTTTGAGGGTTCTCGACCCCCAAATCTCCCCTGAAACTTTTAGAGTACAGCATACCTATTAATTTTTCTCAGAATACGCCACAGATTAAAATACATATAGCTCGGTGAGGTAGTAATTTAAGACTTATAAACGACCCCTTTAAACAAATTGACTATAATCTTGTAGGGGTTCAATTTTATTGGTATTTGTGATCAACTTCTTACGACCCGTGTGGGCCATCAGAATATTTACAATAATGAGGGGTGGAATAAGGAAGGTAGAACTTAAAGTATATATTAAATATTCGGTCAATTGTGTTGAGGTAAGATGAAACACAATTTATATCCTACGAAAATCTTATCCTTAGCCTCTCTGTAACTGGAAATCCAGACAAGATGAGATTGATGCCTTTGCTCTTTTGATTTCCTTCACTGGTTGTTCAGGTACACTCTGAATGTAGTGAATTAAAGCATATTTGCACTAGTTGGAAAATGTTTGGGTATTTTTCTAGCTCTTTAGACAAGCTTAGTGTATTATAACGTGGACTTTCACTAAAGTTAATCCAAATACTTCTTAACTCAAATATTTTAGCACTAATTAGAAACTAATACATTAAAACCGACAAGAAATTAAACACGACATGATCTCTAAAAGGGGATATAAATATAACAAACAGGTTAGTGATCTAGCTTATACATAAGGTAATTATTATTAACAATTAAAATTATTAGTGTACGTTGGATTATTTAAAACTCTACTAAATACAATAGTGTTACGTTCTCTCTATTTATCCTGTACTGTACTTTGCGTTATTCCACTATGGTGCAACTTATAAGGTAGCGTCATATTGTAGCCATCAAGGAATAACTGATATCTTTCAGGGTAAACGGAATATACATAATACATACTATTATAAGAATAATTATGCATACTTTTGTTTTAAGTGCATTTTGAGTAAACGTCCCTTATAATTTCAAGATTTAATGTAATGTGTGAGTGTTTATAGTTTCCAGCGAATCAAACGTCTTGACCCTAAGTTTTATGAGTATTTCGTGTCCATTCTAACATAACAGTATTAATTAGAAACTAACTATATCCCGTTTCATGTCTCATTACGTTTATTTGATGACCGCGGTGGTGGAAGGCGTTGAATGTGGCAATTTCCCAGAATTCCACCGACTTGGTGGTTTAATACTGGACTCCAGGTTTTAATTTGTGGGTACTGTTTGTTTTCAAGGTGATCCTCTATTTTGGCCAAATAAGAAGGGGAATGTTCTTCATACTAATTATATGTGACTCTTGAGGCGTAGCTGAAGAGAAATGTCAGACAATTTGCAGAATGTCAGTAGGATAAATGACTGCTAAACGATCCGTGGCATCAATTAAAGGTGGAAGTTAGGGTTAATCATTAGAGTTCATTAGCGAGCACGTCCATGCATGTACTGTTATTATTTACCGGGTTTATATTAAAGAACCCTGAAATGTAATGTGTTCTTACAAAATATCAGTGTCGGTGAAATAGTAAAAGGTTTAAATAAAGTTCTTTGTTAATCGTGTTCAAAAATAAATTATGCCTTTTAAATTAATGGCCAGGAATGATTATTACAAAGACCCTGAAGTGAGTTTAATTATTTCTGGTTTGACAGGAACAAGAAGTTTGGGGTTAGAATCCCAGTGGGGTATATTTAGATAGTTTTTCATAAATAGTTTCCCTTTCTCCTTCTATGTAAATGTGGGTACATTCACTATTAATTATACCTTCCTAATTATACCTTTCTAAAATGATAACCAGTGTAAATGTTAAAAAGGTACAATTATTTGATACCAAATATACCCGCCGTAGTGGCCGAGTGATCGACGGCCTCACTTTCGTGATATTACTGGCCTCCAGAAGACGGGAATAACGGGAAATCCCGGTCAGTTCTACTAAAGGGTGGTTATTCCTAAATATTTTTTCACTCTTCTTCCACACAATTATGGATAAATTACCTCTAAAATGCTACCTTCCCCATCTCTATCCCATTAGAGTAATTATCATATATGCGTACACAATAAAACGTTAGTAAGACGCGGTGATTAAAAAAAACCCTACTAAAGTTGTTGTTTTTGTTTGCTCATTAAAAAAAATATATATATATAGGATTTAGAGCTTGATTTTAAACTTTAAATAAATGTCCTCATAAAAATGTTTCATTTATGTCATTTAATTGAGGTTTTTAACTCTTTGAACAGCCTGATTATATCACCACACGACTTATAAATTAACTTAAATATATAACAGACACAACATCCAGCCCCCCGCCATTAATTCATAATCGTGATAGAGAAAACACACATTTCACCAATGTTAAACGGTTCGGCCATGCCAAGAATCGAACCTGGGATCCTAAGTTCAGTATGTATACATACATACAACCTACCAACTAAGCTAAGGTGTAGGGCACCTAGATCTTGATAATATGAATAAATGTTAGTTGAAATAAGTCAATAAATGATATTTTATAATTTTTATCGATATTAATTTAACATAAGACAATCGAACAAACTATCTACCTCAAAACTTTTCGAGTAATGCTCAGCCTCACGATGGATCACGGTTGAGTCTTATCTTGATTAAGATTGGCATGACAATTCAGGGATTGTGCTACATCACCTGACCTGGTCATACAATAATTGTGCTTCATCACCTGACCTGGTCATACAATAATTGTGCTACATCACCTGACCTGATCATACAGGGATTGTGCTACATCACTTGACCTGATCATACAATAATTGTGCTTCATCACCTGACCTGGTCATACAGGGACTGTGCTACATCACCTGACCTGGTCATACAAGGACTGTGCTACATCACTTGACCCGGTCATACAGGGACTGTGCTACACCACCTGACCTGGTCATACAGGGACTGTGCTACACCACCTGACCTGGTCATACAGGGATTGTGCTACATCACCTGACCTTGTCATACAGGGACTGTGCTACATCACTTGACCCGGTCATACAGGGACTGTGCTACACCACTTGACCTGGTCATACAGGGATTGTGCTACATCACCTGACCTGGTTACACAATAATTGTGCTACATCACTTGACCTGGTCATACAGGGATTGTGCTACATCACCTGACCTGATTACACAATAATTGTGCTACATCAATTGACCCGGTCATACAGGGACTGTGCTACACCACCTGACCTGGTCATACAGGGATTGTGCTACATCACCTGACCTGGTTACACAATAATTGTGCTACATCAATTGACCTGGTCATACAGGAACTGTGCTACACCACTTGACCTGGTCATACAGGGACTGTGCTACATCACTTGACCTGGTCATACAGGAAGTGTGCTACACCACCTGACCTGGTCATACAGGGATTGTGCTACATCACCTGACCTGGTTACACAATAATTGTGTTTCATCACCTGACCTGGTCATACAGGGATTGTGCTACATCACCTGATCTTGTCATACAAAGACTGTGCCACATCACTTGACCTGGTTAAACAATAATTGTGCTACATCACTTGACCTGGTCATACAAGGACTGTGCTACATCACTTGACCCGGGCATACAGGGACTGTGCTACACCACCTGACCTGGTCATACAGGGAATGTGCTACATCACCTGACCTTGTCATACAGGGACTGTGCTACATCACTTGACCCGGTCATACAGGGACTGTGCTACACCAACACCACCTGACCTGGTCATACAGGGATTGTGCTACATCACCTGACCTTGTCATACAGGGACTGTGCTACATCACTTGACCTGGTCATACAGGATCTTTGCTACACCACTTGACCTGGTCATACAGGGACTGTGCTACACCACTTGACCTGGTCATACTGGGACTGTGCTACATCACGTGAGCTGGTCATACAGGGACTGTGCTACATCACGTGACCTGGTCATACAGGGACTGTGCTACATAACGTGACCTGATCATACAATAATTGTGCTACATCACTTGACCTGGTCATACAATACTTGTTCTACATCACCACTTGACCTGGTCATACCATAATTGTACTACATCACTTGACCTGGTCATACAATAATTGTACTACATCACTTGACCTGGTCATACAATACTTGTGCTACATCACCACTTGACCTGATCATACAATAATTGTACTACATAACTTGACCTGGTCATACAATAATTGTACTACATTACTTAACCTGGTCATACAATAATTGTGCTACATCACCACTTGACCTGATCATACAATAATTGTACTACATCACTTGACCTGATCATACAATAATTGTGCTACATCACTTGACCTGGTCATACAATACTTGTGCTACATCACCACTTGACCTGATCATACAATAATTGTACTACATCACTTGACCTGATCGTACAATAATTGTGCTACATCACTTGACCTGGTCATACAATAATTGTGCTACATCACTTGACCTGGTCATACAATAATTGTGCTACATCACCACTTGACCTGATCATACAATAATTGTACTACATCACTTGACCTGATCATACAATAATTGTGCTACATCACTTGACCTGGTCATACAATACTTGTGCTACATCACTTGACCTGGTCATACAATAATTGTGCTACATCACCACTTGACCTGATCATACAATAATTGTACTACATCACTTGACCTGATCATACAATAATTGTGCTACATCACTTGGCCTGGTCATACAATAATTGTGCTACATTACCTGACCTGGTCATACAGGGACTGTGCTACATAACTTGATTAGAAGGGCTATATTAATATAAGGTGTACCTACATTCGTGTGGAGGGAGAGGGGAAAACAACCTTTGAAATCCCACCCTCAGTACACCCTACACACATTCGAACCTCAATTTCCCCGTCATCGGGGACAACACGGCCACCAAATGTGTTCATTTTATTCTTCATTAACACCATTTTAAATTACTTAGTTGCTTTTAATACGCCTTTCATACATCTTACAAATATAGAAATATCAGTGATTAAAATACTGCTACGTATTAATAAATATTTAACATTGGCGTCTGCAAGAGCACATCTGACGTACCGTTGGACTTGATTTCAATCTAAACTAGATAAGCCTTTAAACAGGAGTAAGTCTTAAGTTTTGTGAACTTTACGTTTCCTCTTCAGACGTATAATATGCTTGAGTTTCAAACTTCACTTCACCGTCCTATTCCAATGTACTAATGCTTGTTTTACTGACTAATTTTACTGTCAGAAAGATGTGTGTCTATTAATTATATATATATATATATATATTCATTCTTTATAGTAATTATAGCATGGTGTGTAACCCAAATGGGTAGTAAGATGCGGTAAAAAATTAAATAAAGATATAACTTACTCGTCTTGCATATAGTTAATTCCATCATTTTTATAGCACCGCGTCCTACCGTCTGTTCAAGCTATACGCTAATATCTTAGGGATGGTAAATATTGTATTTAAAGAAATTATACGCACATTTTCGTGGAGAAAAAGTGAAAAATAGTTTAGCAAAAGCCAACCTCAGTACAGCCGACTGGAATTAAAACCTCTATCTTTCCATCGTCGTCAGTTTAGATTACTGTGAGTGTTAGACCATGCGGCCATCGAAGCGGGTGTAGTATTTAGTTAAATTGTCACTATACACGTTATTTATTTTGATATTTAAATATAACTAAATGTTATATTTGTATGTACAAAATATATATAAATATAATAATATATTTAAGTTTTTTTAAATAATTATAGAAATAAAAATTAAATTAAATGTTTAATTAAATTAACTTGTGTAATTAACGTTATTCTTACTGTGAAATATTTATTGAAACTTTAAATCTACTTATTTAGTATTTATTCTTTAGTGAATGACAAGAATCAACTTTGTTCGCAACATGCCACGAGTTAGTCAAGTGTTTCCCTCGCGGTGGGTGATGGCGACATTCTAATTAACCTCAATAACTAACAACGTATTATCTCATCGTATGAATGTGATGCCTTGTCACGTGCACTGGTGGGACATTTTGTTGTTTGTTGTCTCTTGGTTGACTGACACGTTTGCTATAACTGTACATTATCTTGTATGTGGGACATAGAATACACTCTTCTATTTCATTTGTCCTCATGTAGGCGTGTGCCTCGTATTGACAAAGGGAAGATTTGTCAGCAACCATTCATCGACTTAAAACGCCCATATTTCTATAGCACGCACCTACATAATTATTTATTGTTATTATTACTATTATTATTATTAATATTATAGGCAAGGCAGGGATACTCAACTTATTAGTGAAAGTAGGACCAAGATGGTTTAAATTATCAATAAAACGAGGATTGTAAAAAGACTTGGTCAAACTCCAGTTATCCCACACTAATAATACATGTTCTCAATAAATCACATATTTATATTACTACCAAGGTAATAATTATGTCAATTTTCTCCTGATATCGTCTAATATCGCGCCCCAAGACATATTCGATTAATGTCGCTGCGCTTTGCGTCAGGGTGAAATAACTTTTTTACCTTGGACGGCTTGCAAGCTCTTCGTTCAAAGTGGAAAGGTAAGCAACATGGAAGGAGGCCGTTTTGTTTTTGGATGATTATAGCTCTTCTAGAATATTCGCATGCTTTTAAACCCATAAAAGTAGGCTGCAAAAATAAATAAATAGATATACCCATGATACCGGCCTGGTATAGAATCTGAGAGCCCTTGGTTGGTAATCTGACCAATATAGCAAGGGGATGGTTAGTAAATTAATGTTTATACATAAAAAAAATGTAAAACATTCTTTTTATTGGAATTTGTTAGCCGTAGCCAATTTTTTAAATTAATTTTCTGTTGTTTAAATATTACAAACCTACATTTTTTAGTTATTTGTTTGCGTAATACGCATACTCGCCATTGTCCTATTACCGTTATGCGCTGAAGATATTATGCAGAGGAAGTCTGTCATAGATATGAAGAAGTTTGATTGGAATCAGTACAAAAAAAAACGTAGCAAATGTATATAAATGGTCCCAAGTATAGGCACCAACTTGTAAAAAAAAAGGACGTGGGGGTGGTATGAAATTTGCAAATTTTCAAGCGCCGTATTTTTTAAAAAATGGCTAAAATTAAGGTGCAATTTTTTAGTCTCAATGTATGTTTAGTAAAATAATATTAAAATAAATTTAATAAAAGAAAACACGCATGCACAACACAAAAATAATACATACTATATGAGTGCTGCCACTAACCAAACTATTGGTGAAAAATGCTGTCGGTTTACGAGTGGCGAGTGCTACCAACTTAATCACGCTTGTTTACATATCAGATGGCAGCACCTGCCGTTTGCTACGCTATAAAACACTGTTCGCAGCGCAACCCTATATCCAAGATAGAGCTAGCGCCATAATATTAAGGTTTTAAAAAGGCTGAAATATTGGGGGTGCTGAGCCCCCCTGAAAATATTTTTGGGCGTGCTTAATATACTAAGCACCCAAGCAGTCGGCTTCTATGGTCCCAAGAACGGGGTGAGGTAGAAAGATACGGCAGAGACATCTTCTGACTCCATTGAAGGAAAATTGTCCTACCTTCTTTCAATCTGTAATGACGAGAAGATAGTAAAAGTGACGTAGAATGATTACATCGCTGTGAGTTATTTTTAACGTCTCATTGAAATGGATGGCAGGGGTGCCATTCACTGGATCAGATGATCATAAAACTTTCTTATTCGGTGTATATTTCTTTAAAGAGTGGAATATTTAATTAATAAATGAAATGTCACTTTGAATTTAACATTTTGAGAGTTTAAAGAAAGCTACAAATCTGATCAAAAATGTGTTTTGAAATTTATTTTTACAATCAATATTGTTTGATTTTCTTCTAATATTCATATAACGGTAATAAAACACAGTGGCGTATCTCTCCAGAAATATTCACGTTCAGGACTGTATGCAGTATTTTTTATAAGGGAGGCGTTAATAGTATGTTTTTTGATTCGTTATAATTAACTGGTTATCAATACAATAACCTAATATGTGATATAGTTATGGTGACACATAAAATACCATTTTGAGGTTTCCTTAAGTAATAAAAAATTATTTAAATGTTTGTATTTTATAGGGACGATAAAAAATGCAAGCACAAAAAATCCCACAATCATATCATATTAAAGGAACACCAGAAGTTTTCTGACACTTTAAACTAAAGAATTTTAGGAAATTTATGGTTTCAAATCATATTTTAGTTTTACAATTGCAAATTTTGATTATATCTCGTAAAATAATCTACACTTTTAGTGGCACTTATGCTGAGGTCCTGCGATAAATGTTATGAGCTGCGAGGTCATTCAATCTTTTTTCCGGACATTCTCTTCCGAAGGTAAGTATTTATTCTACTCAGTGATTAAATTTAACGTTCGGCACTAGCGATAGTCACAGCTAGCACCCACAACATTGAATGTACTACATCTGGGAATATATCAGCATTGCATACTTGGAGTGCTTGTAACACATCACACATGACTTGGTCTTCAGATGTCAATCTCTTCCTCCACATTGTGACATTTTCTTTATTTAATGACGTGATTGCACTCTATTCCTCCTCTATATCAATAATGTGTGTTTTTTTTGGTCGATCCAATCAAATGTTGCACAATGAGTTGTGTGTGGTCGCAAGCCGTGAGTGAAGTCCCTCCATGTTGTCACGGCAACCAAGGGAAAACAGCAGCTTACCTGCTTACAGATGCAGTCTCTCAACACGATCTATATCATGGGAACATCGTGGTAAGTATTGGTTCTCAGGAGCATTATCTCGTGAGGACTTTGATCAGGGAGGGTCGTGACTTGCATATTGCCTGCTTGCTACCGGCAGGCGGGGCGAGACTCCAATTCACAAAATGTTAATATAATTCATTCATAAAACCACACATATGTATATACATTTTTTTATCAAAGAAAGATTTCACATTCACTTCTGTACACAGGATTATTTCAACACACGACTTAGAATGTGCACATCAGTCACTCATAAAAAAAATACACGTCTAAACTAGCACTATTAAAGACGTATTTTTGAATCTATAGTTTTTGTTAATAAAGTATATTTTTTATAAAAACTATTTAACAAATTACTATGCCAAACCACATCTAAATCTTAAATTTTTAAATTTATTTCTAATCTAATTAGTGTTAAATTTGAAACAAAATTTTTATGTTTTTAAAGTATGTAAGAAAAAATAAGTGCTAAAATGGTTAACTAATATTAATGATTAATTATGCAAAATATTAAAATAAGATAAAATTTTAATACATAAAATATATAATGTATAATATATAAAATATAATATATAATATATAATTACTGCATATACTCTAAAGGGTAAGAAATTAATAAAATCAGTACCTATTATGAAGTGTTTAGTAAATAATTTTAACACAAGTTTCATTAAGGTATTAATTTAAAGAGAAGTAACGAGTATGGTTTTTTGCTAGAGATTCATCCTTATTAGTTTGGAGAAACGATATATAAACTAAAGTGGTAAATCAAATTAGTTTGCCTACATCAAATACTGGGATTCGAGCCCCGATCTTCTTGTTAAAAGCATCTCACAGTAATGCCAATATGACGCTTAAGTCCACTTGGCAGTGACTTGTAAAGAAAATACAAAGAAACTTATTCAAACAAAATATAGCTATAACTATCAAAAAATTCAAAAAATTAATTCAAAAGAACATGAAAAGAAATAATCACAATGGATTTGAATTTGATTTTTTAAAAGTCTGGAACATATTTAATGGCCAAAATCAATAACACCGTTTGAAACAAGAAGTGGTGAAAAGTGGACTTTTGTAATTTTAACCATATTCTTACAGCGTTAATATAAAAAGGTAAATGATTATCTGAAACAAAAATATAATAAATAGTAATAATGGTTTTACAAATAAACTAAATTAAAGTAGATAAAAATTAATAAAATGTTGAGGGAAATTAATTTAGAATCACACCTGACATTGGACACAAAGTGACGTGCAACATTTTAGGAAATGACTTGATGGTGTTCGGTGGCTCAGCTGTACCTCTACAATGTGTACAATAACTACATTCCAGACTTATGACATACCCTCTAGTGTCCGTGCACTTCATTGGGTGTGGCGAAATATCACACATGCAGAGTACAGAGTTCCCAACAGGTTTTGTATCCAGTCTAGTTTGTGGAAATGCTTGGAATTATGAACTACATTTCTGTTTTTGAAAAACTTGTCTCTTATTATTTTCAAATGTTGAATTTGATAACACTAGATAATAACACGATTTTCCACTATAAACAACTTTTCATTTTCCTTTCAAAGAAAATAATAAAAATATCTCTTCCCCTCGACGTTAAAACATCCATACATACCTTATGACACGCAGTCTCCCTTAACCAAAACATTGTTTAAGAGGGTCCACCGGAATGTGTTCTAAAGTTATCCTTAAGTGGGCAACCTTACAAAATCACAGCATTCTTAGATGACATATTCATCTGCATCAACAGAATTTCGTGATAGGACACAGGAATTGGACTAGGAAATAGAATTTTACATAATATAGATTAAGTCGGTTAAAATAATTTTATTTAAATTGAATCGTAACAAACAATATACTGTACATACATTACATATATTTCCTAATCA
This sequence comes from Timema bartmani, assembly GCA_902151455.1. Classification (NCBI taxonomy): domain Eukaryota; kingdom Metazoa; phylum Arthropoda; class Insecta; order Phasmatodea; family Timematidae; genus Timema; species Timema bartmani. Next base: position 25,100 of record CABFWB010002201.1, read on the forward strand.
GAATTTATTTTATTTAACATAATTTGCATGTGAACAAGCTGAGACCGTCCAAAAGGTCAACTATTAGAAGCGACAATATTAACAACCAATATAGTTAAACATTATAGTAAGTGATAAAAGATATTGACTCAACCTAGCAAACAGCTAATATGGAAGTGACGCAATAAACTTATCTCAAAAAGTATGATAATACCAAATAATGCGCATAAATTATAGAATATATTAAATTTAGCTTATACACAGCTGATGCACATAATAAACATAATCTATTCTCTGTGGCAATTTGGAAATAAGGACTTGAATAGACGTGTCTCAACCAATTCTATTATCTAATAAGTCACAATAGTCCATACATAGACTTACAAAGACCGAGAGGCAAAGATAATAATGTGCTAATTAAGAAACATCAACTAAGCCTCAGCACGTATCAGTGCAAGTACTTAGACTGAAAGGCCCAGCTAACAATATTAGCACGACAAACAACTTCCTGACAGTTCCCTTTTGTAATAGTGATCAAAACAACTAGTAATAATGGAGACAACCATTCTCACAGAAATCAAATGGAGTTGACACTAGTCTAAAAGCCACGAGGACTAATTCTAGGCTATAAACTAGAGCTAGTGCACCCAGAAGTTCTGTTTAACACGATTTAAAATATAGCTTTCTCGAGAAGTGATATGAGTTTAATAACTCTAGCAACCAAGCATAGCGTTCTGAATCAATGACTTTGAAGTTAGGAATTGACATAAAATGCTAGTATGCAATTTTTTCTAACTACCAAGTATATGGTGAAGTATTAACACGTTGAAAGTACGGAAAACATAAGGAATTAACTAAATACAAGTGAAGCATAATTGATTTCCTAGAATAAATAATCTATATACATTATCTATTATATTTTCCAGCGAAGTTCCGGCATTGAAACAAATTAATTGGTCCACATTTACAAAAGTTACAAATAAAGACGAACAATGTAGTTACAACCTTGACCGTTAATTATACAACCATGCTGATATTTCTCGACCTCGTTGGCGAGACCAGCGATGCTTTGTCTGGCATGACTGGAGAGTAGTGTCGTAGGCTACTTAACCCGACTTCATACCCGATGCCTAACTTAAGGGGTTCAAAATACATAATAAAGGACAAAAGTAGTAATGATACCTCTGACTTGACTATTACACAACTATATATTTTGCATTTTGTACCTAAGGATGAAAGAGTGAAAATAGTAACCAGAAACTAAGTTCAAAGATAGTTTATTAGATATTCAGAAAAAATGAACAATGATTAATTTAAAATAATTAATTCAACCAATGGGATACAACATCTTGTGATTATAATACAATGGCCTTGTATTGAGAGTGCCTAAAAGTACATGTGATCATCATCACTAATTACTTTAACAAAATTAGCAATCAGGCTAAGGGGACATATAATACTCCTCAATCTAACCCCTTGCTAGTGCTTATGGCACCCGAATCATTAAGTCCGTACATAAACTTTGGAAGTGAAACGTTAATAGCTTTACTTTATAATTAAATTTCAAAGAAGAACATAAAAGTACAATGTAACAGAGAATGGCCTTAATACCATCAATGGCTAAACCAATTAGATTGCGAGAAATAAAAGTTCACGTTTACGCCCAAAAGCCTGAGTTTTCTATCATTGCAAGTGTAAAGTATAACTTGGAACATCGTTAGTGATAACGATACAGGATATATGTTCCAACGTTTAAGTCCCTAACAAGTGTAACATATGTTTATCACTTACACAATAAGATTATAAATTACAATTTAAGATATGTCCATATCAGTTCACGTTCTAAGTCCAAGTGCAATTATATTTGACAAAAATTACTAAGTTCATTTAATATCATAATGAAATATATAATAATATATTCGTTTATTTAGTTTGTGTTCAAAGTTCAAGTTCATTACACGAGAAACAAATATTTATATTTACAATATTTAATTTATAAATTACTATTTAAGATATATCCAAATCAGATCAAGTTCTAAGTCCACGTGCATTTATATTTGAGAAAATTACTAAGTCCCTCTAAATATCATAGTGAACAATGTCATAATATATTTGTTTATTTAGTTTGTGTTCAAAGTTTAAGTCCATAACGCCGAAAGAGAATTTAAATAAAAAGAATAAGGCCGAAAATGAATTTAGCTTACATTATTAGTTTTTTTGAAGCTTTCGCTTGCTCAAGCGAATACCAAAGCCAGTCCAAGAGTGGCACTTCACTCGCACGATCACTCTTTTATACGGTTGAAACACAGTCCACAGAGTAGGGGATGACAGGGTGATGATGAGGGGGAAACCAAAGAACATAAACAAGAAAGGGGAGGTTCCACAAGCTTCTGGACTGGACTGGAACGACACAAGGCACTGGCGAAGAGTTTCTTCTTTCCAATCGAAGATCTTTGGTTTTCAGGATTGTTGTCTGGGAGTAGAATAGGTGTAGCTTCAGTCTGTGTTGATACGTCTTGTTGACGTGTGTGTATGTTGGTGGGCAGGTCGAGTGTAACGTTGAGCCAGCTGCAGACGGTGATCGTATAATAGGGTAAGTCCGTTGTTGTCGACTTGGTTATGGTTAGCTTGGAGCTAATGCTACACTACAAACGTTTGGTTCTACGTGTAAACAAAATATCATTAACAAAAGCTGAGATCATGGTAAGTAGATAGGCCTAATTTCCGTCAATGGTGGTTTATTGGAAAGGTATTTAGAAAATGTGAATGTATGTATAAACTCATCTTGTGAAGGGTCCGTCACATATACGTTATATCGCAATCAGATCATATTGGGGAATCATTCACCTTATAAATTGATCATGAGATCCAAATGAGGAAATATGATGAAATGACCCTCTCAAAGAAACCCTTCCCCTCCCAAGAAATTGAAATATATCTGATTGGCTCTCATGAACTCACTTGGAATTAAGTCTTTCCAGGTTTAGGAGCTTGTTACTCGTGCACTCAAAAACTGCCACGCTACAAAATACGATGCACCGCCCAGACTTTCTCCCCGTTTTATCTTAAAATATACATTCACTAAAAACTCGTGAGATTTGTGAAACGAAATAATAGGTATATACACTGTTGTAGAAATACTACAACAAAGATTATAAATAAAATAATATACACAGAATCAAATTCATTTTCTAAGACCTGAATTAAAAAAGTATATAACGGGTGTTCATTTGAAAATGTCTACCAAAATATCTCGAAAACAACGTATTGCTGAAAAAAAGGTTTTAAACAAAAGTTGTTTGATTCTGAGGGGAAGTACGGTGGCAAAGCTCGTATGACCTTGGGTAGCGTTGCTAAGGTGACGTTAAGGCCTGTCTGATTTTTTTAAATGAGACGCCCTATTTTCTTATTACATATTATTCTTGTAGATCACATTGTGCCATTTTCAAAATGGTGGTTTTAAGCTTTTTAAAGTAAAAGCTATTACGATAGATGAGCCTCACACGTTTCTAAACCGCAGGCACCGGGTGCGGCATTAGATTTTGTGGTATTGCACGTGGCCGCTATGGTAGATTATGGCAGCGTTTTTAAAACTGTGCTCCAAGCTCCTCAAGTTATCTAAGGCTCCTTGAGGCAAGTTTATGATATTCTATGTTCGTTTATCCCAATATAAAATATCATCAGTAAGTAGGATTGCAAATTTTTTTCAAATGTGGAATAAAGGACATTTGTCAAAGGTGCATCCAGAACATGTGATGATGTTTTTAATTTGTTTTATACTTTTATACTTTTAAGAGTTAACTGTCGTTATTGAATGTTAATAATATTAGTGAAAGAAATGCTGTGAGGGCTCCTGCATGTATTTTTTCTGGTGCAAGGGACCCTTTGGTCTAAAAGGTTTGGGAACCTCTGGCTTGAGGAGGGTGGAGAAGGGAATTGGGGGGAGAATCTGAGGCTTGCGAGCTTAAAAATAAACACGGGCATGGTCACTTTTTTCTCTTCACTTAATTTACTAAAACTTGTACACAGTGTTTCCAACATTGCAAACAATAATTAACTTGATTACCTTTTAAAAATAATTTAAATTAAAATTGTATTCAATTTTTATGTGATTTTTAAAGTTATTTACAAATTTTTACACCATGTAACGTGTTCCACGCCTGGTACCCTCCCCCCTGGCAGGGGGGTTTGCCCCCCAGGTTGGGAACCGCTGCAATATATAAAAGGTTAAATTCACTATTACAAATAGTGCTTATAACATTCTTTGTGACTCGTAATCACTTAATTCTCTCCCCTTTTGTTAGGATACAATGATAAACTCTAAAATGGTTCCCAAACAATGGGCCACGAGCCACTTGTTGGTGGAGAACAGAAATTTTAAAAATAATTTTGCAACGCGTTAAAACGAAATTTTGATTGTATTTTTATTTTAAGAATAACATTTTTAGGAAAGGTCCTGGAATGTGTGTCCCTTTAAGACGACATGATGACAAAGTCCGACCAATAACTTATCAATCTGTTCTAAAACACCTCGTTAAACTAATTTTAACCAAACAAACTGGATGTAGTTCTAGTTGTCTGTTAAATAAACATATTCAACTCTTTCAACTGAAGCTTTGAAGATGCTGCTCCCTTTCACATACTCGTACATCTGTGATGCTATGTTTTCGAGGTGGTCGGAATCAAAACTTAATTTCAAATTAAAACGCAAATGTTGAACGCCTTGCACCTGAAAATTTCTCACATTGTCATGGACGTCAATGACGTCATAAACACAACTGGAAACAAGTACATACTTCGCACGTATATAATTATGAGAAATAAATACTTTCTTGTAAAATTATATTAAATATTGGATTAAAAAAACAATTAAATTAAATGTCCTCTCTATCATGTCCATAAGTGGGCCGCAAAAGTTTGTTGTCATAAAAATTGGGTCGTAGTTCTAAAAAGGTTTGAGAAGCACTGCTCTACTATATCACTCTAGACACAACAGCCGGAACTGCACTAGAGTTCCTCTACTTAGGGGGCGGCCAGACTGAGTGCGCGCGCTTGAGAGATAGAACTCGTTCTATTTTTCAATATTATTATATGTTGGTTCATTAAGAGCTAGGAAAACTTCTCATTTTGACATTTTTATTTATATCGATAGGTTTAGCACACTTGCTACTTATGGCCTAATTTAATTGGTAAGATCATAAACCATACCTATATGTGTGGGTGTGTATATATATAACTGATATGTTAAAATACTTCAATATTATCAAAGTATGCCTTTACAAATAATAATCACCACTAGCGTGGAGAGAGGATGAGAAAACCACAACAATAAATCACTTGTTAAAACCACCCTCAGTTCACTCAGCCAAGAGTCGGAGCCTCCTCGTCAACAACTAACGAGAAATATCTGCTAATCACGCGCTCGCTCGCTCGCCAGTCTGGCCACCCAGTCGCTTGCTCGCACGCTTGTCGGTCTGGCCGAACGCTCCTTTATCCAACCAGCGAGCAAAAACATACACAAGTGCGATCCGACCTTTTGAGTCAGTCAATTTCGATTACCAACATTGCAGAGTAGTTTATCTTTGGTAAACTGCGGCTTCCCCTGTCGCATAGGCCAGGGAACTTAGTGCTGGATCCGTTATAGAATAAGGTTTGATTGCGGAACGTGTGTTTACATCATCAGTCTGTTTATAAAGTGCAAATAGCAGCTCAAAGACAAAAGCCAAGTTTGTGGCTCCAAAGAAAACATTCCCTCTTTGTTCCCCTCCTTGTATCACATGAAAAAGGACGAGGAACGAATATCCTGATTCCTTCCCGGAGACGGACAAGCTCCACTGCTTACATCGTCGTCTGGAGCAGCGCTCGCAGGAAAACATTCGTCACCTGCACGAGCGCCACAAGAGAAAATAAACATGGTATAAATACAAGAAATTAAGACAAAGAAAATGCTCATGAAATATTTGCGGGTTTTGTTCTAAAAGAACAGCGCTCTACATGCTAATTAAGAGGAGGTTCCATTTTATCCAAAAATTACAAGTTAGAAAGGAGCTGTAGGTAGCGAGGTAAATGTTTCGTTAAAATGTTCAGATCATTGGCACAAATTTTGAATCATCAATATACCAGTATATTTCTCTGATTATGGTATTGTCATTGCTATGAATTATTTAGTAAAAAGGTGATATATAATTGGTTTTCTGTTTAAATGATAATAAATAAAAATTATGAAGAACTTACTTATAAAACTGTATTTTGAATACCAAAATGGCTAACAATACCTGCACACAAAATTAAATGCCTTTTTTTTTAACTCCAACGGTTACAAGATAACAAAACTAAATGCAAAACAGTAGCTAAACAAACAGTAACAAGTTAGCAAATAGTAACAAATTTCTCTTCCTTGAAAATTACAAACAAAATATTGACAATTTATATATATACTTGTACGAATATTGTATAAATTCAGGCAAAGTCTAGAAAAATATCAAATTTGAAAATTACATTTTACGATGACGTGTTGTGTCAAGTAAAGATTGAATAGAAGTAACTACTATAACTTATCAGAAAAATAACGTTTTTGAACGATATACAGTTAATTGGGAAGCAATATGTATTATTTAATCTGCCTTAATATCTATAAGCAACTCAATTATTCTAGATTTCTTGAAGACGTTTGAATAATAATAAACTATTTATTATAAACCTTTATAAATAGTTTAGGGCTTTTGCTTAGTTTTAAGTTATTATGTTGGTGCCTACATAGTATTTTATAAGGAAAAATATGTTTACTTGCCAAATATAGATATAAAACTACTCAATACACCAAATTGCGTGCTTTAAGACTATTTATTTCTATATTCAAATGCATTTGCTAAACTATACAAGACACTTCAATCTATTATTTATTGGAATCTATTCAAAAACCCTTTAGAGCAGTTTTTATCATTAAAATAAAGTAATTATGGCTGTTTGATGAAACTGTATTTATTTTGTCATTTTAGTTTATTTGCGAATGTAATTGTCATGTCTGTTTAGATGTATCTATTACATAGTTTTAATTATTCAAGCAATTTCAACCAACATGCAATCCATTCTTCATGACATAATGGTTAGTATATTTGTCTATACTATGGACTCAATTTTGGAACTATAGGTATACAAACTTTAAAATACTTAAAAATTTCTAACAAGTTTTAAACTTAAGGGTAGTATAGATCATTTGGAGCATTTAAGATGCCATGCCTCTACGAGATATGATAATTGAAATACATGCAAAAAAAAAAGCTAAAATTTTACAAACTCTTTTAATTAGCTTTCATTAAACATTAAGTACCATTGTGAAACAGTACTACTCTCTTCAATAGAGGTTTGTTATATCCCACCTGGATTTCGTACTAAAATTTTGGGCACATTGTTACTAAATCAATTTTTATTGATAGTGACAACTATAAACAAAACAAGGATCAAACCAACTACTTTTTGAATGTATTTTTAATATAACGTTAAAATAATTTTAAGATCCTAACATTCCTCTTGATATTAATAAAATACTTTGAGATTCACCAACTGTAGCTTTTGTATTTGATATTTAAATGAGTTATTTCATTGGAAAGTAAGAAACATTGTGTTATATTCGCCCAGTAACGCGATTTGGCTCAGTGTGAATTATTCATAGCAATGGTAAGGCTGGGGCTTTGTTTCTATTTGTTAAACTTCTGGTTTTTTTTTAATACTTATAAGTCTTCTTCCTGTGTAATTAGTGAAACCAACTGATATGATTTCTGTGTATATCTATGTGAAAGTGCCCCACCATCTTTTTTAACATGCATTAAAAAAATAGTTAATCTTGATCAAATTTGTAGCTCAAACAGATACACCTCTTGGCTGATTTGGATTTGATTTTCTATCATATTAGGTTAACCATTGTTAAGTCAAGGTAATGGTTTTTTTTAATCATTTATTTTGGGCATTTTTTATATTACATTAACGCCATTATAAACGCTTTTATATTGAGTTATTACATGATTAAAAGTTAATTTATTTTTAAAATAAAATATAAATTAGAAATACATGTCCATTGTTGAGTAAAATTCGTAAACAAAATTGAATTCAACTCAGTGTTAATATAGTATTCACTAAATACATTAGAGGTATGCAATTATAACCAAAACTAACCAAAATAGGCCTTATTACTATTTAAATTTTAATATAATTTAGACTGAATTTTAATTAAATAATGAATTTTCAGTAATTTGAAACAAGTTCATTGTAAGCCTTATTTAAATGACGTAGAGGTTAAATCTTATTTTAATAATTAAAATATATCTAAAAAAATGATCTAATACTGTTTAAACAAGGTTTAGTCAAATACATTTTTTTTTATGTTTCCTATTTGCTTGATTATATCCAGTAAGCTAATTGGTATTGATTTAGGTTTTAAAAGAGGTTTTAGTTTTATCTCAGCTTAAGGCGGGTATCCACCGATCGTGCAAAATGTTTGCAAACATTTGCGATCATTTGAGAACGTCGTGATTTATTATGATACATTTTCAGCGGAAACGAGAAAACGCTCATGAACAAATAGTTAGCGAATTTTTATGACTGTTTGCTGATGTTCCAAACGATGTCGGTACTTCAAAGGAAATTCAGTGTTTGCGCATTTCGTGCATGTTAAGTGGAGATGAGTTCAGACGAGTCTACACATTCGTATGATTTTATATCATCTAAAATTCTGTGTTCTTTGGATTGAGCACCTCTCATTTATTATTTCTCACAATTTCCAGTATATTTAAAAAAAAATCAGTCAAGAAAGATAAAGTTATGGATAGGAATCACGAATAATGTTTAAAACTAATAGATTTCAATCGGCTTTAAGCCCAAAATATGGCAGCCAGAGAATAACTGGTATCATTAGAAAATTAAAAAAAAAGCATGATGCTTCGACTCAAATTACCGCCCAAGTGGAAACCACTTTATATCCAGTAAAAGCAAAAATAAACTCTCTACTCTCTTCGTTTAGAAGAGTTAGAAACAAAGACCATCCAGTGGGGACAGGAAAATGTAGGTATTGTAACTACATCTGTTTTGTTATTAATTTAAATTGAAAAACACAACAAAAATACTTAACGAAAGTAATTATTATAAATAGGATCATACTTTTTTATGGTTTGGGATGAGCTATATAAAAGTGAGTGGTTTGTTTAAAATGTTTCTATTTCTTAATGGACAAAAATAAATGTAAGCAATCAATTCAAAGTTTTTGCCAGAAAGTTGTTTTGCAGCAGAGAGGATGAGTGTCAGTGGGCAGCAAATAAAGTATATGACTTACTAAATGTCTCTGGAAGCTGTTTAAATTCTCTTTATGCTATAAAAGTGTAGTGATTTAAATAATGTGCTTAGCCTTAAGCTAATTTTCGTCCTACATACAATGTTTGCTTTGTTTTTGTGCTTTTCCTCTAATTTGTAGCTTTAAATCAATGAATTATTTAATGTGTGTAATGGCAGGATTAGCATAGTATTTTCCCCACAAACTGGAGCATATTTAAGTTACTCGAAGAGAAGAACAAGTGGCGGTGTAAAAACTTACTGGTGTAAGGCGAAGGAGGCTGTTAGCAAAATAGAGGCCTTTAAAAAGAGTTTTGGCCTCCAGCCCAAAAGGGAGTCCGGGGACCCAGAGGCTTCCAGAAGGGTCTTCGTAAGAAAATCAAGCAATATATTGGAGGCCAGCACCTTAACCCCTAGACTATGGAGGTGGACGAACTTGTTATTTTATATCCTCAGTCACAACGAATGGATCTTTGAGAAACCATGAACTGTGTTTGAACTAATCGTTTGAGAATCATTTATTGTACTAAAACTAAATTCACTTGATGACATCCCTCTTAGTGAAACCTCACAACTTTTTGTGGGGTTTTGGGGGAGAGTATGTCCCCAAATTTGGAAAACACTACCTTAGTGGAAGTGTAGATATAGGGGCAATACTATCAGTAGGATTATTTTATTTCAAGATTTGGTGTTGGGGACAGTATGTTTATAAATTTGGAAATATATTTCATTTGGCTCAAATAATGTCTGTTCAATACTAATAAAAAGTTGGTCCTATGAGACATATTAGTTTAAGCTACTAATATTGAAATAATGTTTAAAATAAAAATATCAACATAAAATTGCATTTAAAGTAACAATGAACTATGTCACGTCATTAACAAAACACGATTAAGCGTTTTTCTGAAATTAGTCCACGACACCCCTCAAAAGATAAGAGATTGTTTAATTGCTGTCATCTCAACAATGTTGCAAGTCATAATGTAAATACCATATTCACTTACATTAAATAAATATTTCCAAAACTAATGTACAGTATATTGTCTTTGGAGTTTAATTGTATATCATTTTATCAGTAGAATAAAATTTTATTGCATTTATCATTTTTTGTTACAGGTCTAGGCATCAGCGGACTATTCACGTCACTTCACTTTACTTGAGTCACTTTAATTGTTTTTTAAAGAGGAATATGTGGCTCAGAACTTCAAACTTGGCTTTTGATGTTTTCCTAATATTTATAGTCAACAAAACATTTCCAAGAACCAATTAATTTTTTTAGTATCGATGTTGTGTTTTCTTTCGATCTTTTTGAAATCGTTAGAAAAAGAATCAATGCTTTGAATAGATTTAAAAAATCAATTAATCAAAGGTAAAGAAATGATTTCCGAAAATATCAATCCAAGATCGAACATCCCTACAGTCAACTCCAGGGTTGCACCGCTCCGGACTGCGTCCTTGGCAAGCCAATCCTTCCGTATATGTGAGCTGTTCCAGCGGCACCCTTTGTAAACTAATCCTTCTCCTTCGGGTTGCACTAGAGATGAAAATTTTCCGGGAATTTTGAATCGGAAAATTTTCCGCAGTGGTGGCTTGCGGTAAAGGGCTTAAATTTTAGAGGGGGAACTTAGAGTTTATTATATACGAGTATAATTCAAAATATAGTGTGTTAAGAGATGAGTGAGCTATGAGAAAAAGGGGGGGGTACTTTAGGTTGGGGAATGGGTAGATAGGAAGCACGGAGGATAGTGGGGGAGATAAATGTTGGGTCAACTTTAAAATTATTTTAGTTAACTTAAAAAATTGAAGCATCATTTATGAACATAATGGGTTTACAAAGGCTCGCAGTAATTTGTTTCTTTACTACTATTTTATAGCACTACGTCTTATACTAACTGTTCGGGTTATACGCTTATGTACTAATTACGATAATGTGTTAGGGAGCCAGAAGGTTGGATTAGAGGATTTGCACCCACATTTTCGTGGAGTGAGAGTGGGAAACAATTTATGAAAACTTCCCTCCGTGCACCTGACCGGGATCAAACCCCAATCTTCCTGTCATCGGCAGTCTAGCCTATTACTATTACTAGTACTATTACTACTAATATCACTACCACTAATTATTATTATTATTACTGTTATTAATAGTATCAATTTATTCGGTTTAAATTAATCTACAGAATTAATAATTGAAAATTTTCATTTTGGAAATTTTTTCAGAAAAATTATAGGGAAATTTTTTCAGAAAAATTATAGGGAAATTTTTTCAGAAAAATTATAGGGAAATTTTTTCAAAACCGAAAATAATCCGTCTCATATCTCTAGGCTGTACCTTTCACACATCAAACAGGGTGGTACAGGTGATTCAGGAAGCAACAGAAATTAAAATGATAACATGTGTTGCCACAACGTGGGGCCCGACTGAATAGACCATATACTCAGAGGAAGAGAGATTTACGTCCCTCTTGATCCCATAAACTCACAAAACCTCACGGGGACGCGGCAGTTGGCCTAAAATCATTTGGCCTAAAGGCATTTGGCCTAAAAATGAAACCAAAAGTCATTTGGCCTACATCAAAATCTCGAGTTCGATTTTTTTGACGATCACCATACTTTCTCTACCTGTAAGATAGAGAGAAAGTAAATATATAGGGGAGATAAATCCTCACTAAAATTAAACCTGCTCTATTAGATTTAAACTTTGTAATATCCCGTTCCTGTAGTTTTGATTAAGCTTAATGAGGGAAATTTCATTAAAAACCTCTTTTACTCTGCTCTCTAGATTACATTTAGCTATCTCAAGGGGATACAAGATACTTAGGCCTATAACAGCATGACCTTTAAAATATGTTTTACTGTGTACAAGGAAAATAAATATTGTGAATTATCGATAAACTTAGATGAGTGTGTGATGATAATCATATTATTCCAAATTTTGACCTACATAAGATAAAGATGCACAATATCTATTACCAGAATTATGATTGCTTCAATGGTCAATGTATTTTTATACCCCTAAATATTAATGCATTTTTATTTTAAATTATTCTAAACGATTAATTTGTCATATATGAATTTGCTTTTAATACAAAACCAGACTTATTGCAGTGTATACTTGCACCAGTGGGCACGCAGTGCAAGGAATCAATCTCGTCTATTCTATCTCACTAGTGTTGAGCTAGTAGCAGTTGGAGTGTCAGATTGAGATTAGTTTTCCTAAATTACTTCCCTCACTAGCACTAATATTACTTTAAACCTCACAAAATATAAATGAGTGAATTGTAATCAAAATCGTTACAAATGTTCTCGAACAAATTGGTATTGTGTGTTTGTTTATTCATGTTAAGTACTCTTGATTTTAATGTTCCTAGACTAATAATTGTTAGATATCGAACGCTGCCATATTTTATTTAAATATTGCCATCCTTTACGCTATAAGCATGCAGATAGCCCACATGGATAATATTTGCAGGGAATGTAAGATAGGAGCGTCAGTGAATATGTCTACCACTAGTGTATTTACGATAAATCAAATTGTTGAGACCTCCTCTAAGTGCCCATAAATTTTATATTTATATAGCTTTTTCACTTTAAACATCAATTCAAACTTTTTTTATAGTCACTTATATGTTCATAACTATCATAAAATATTATTAAGAACGACGCTGTCCTTTAGGTTATGTGTGCACAGTTAACAAAATGTCTAAACACTTTTTTGTCGTTAGAATGTGTTCATTAAGTTTGAATGTAAGTGTGTACACAGGCAACGACATGACACAACTTTGTTTCAGCAGTTGAAAAGAGTTGTGGAGCGCCACAACATTGCGACGACTTATTTGTCTCACGACTTGGACGCAGCTGGTGCAAACAAATAGAGCCGTGTACACCGGCGATAGTTCTGTCATTGCTCACCAGATTGTGCTTGGACCAGCCCATGACTTCAGGCTAATTTTGGAACAAATATCGCATACAGTGTCTATCTATCGTTCGATCGTGCTTCTTCTCCAATTGGTTTCCTGCTGAGAAATTGACTGTCCAACTAGAGCGAAAAGTTCACCAAAACTGGAAACACCCATTCTATAGTAGGAAAAAACTTACCGGAATAATCACTATATCGCTCAAAACTTGTATAAAACGTTCCTAAGGAAAGTCTTTCACTGTAAATGGGGTATACCTCAAATTGACGTTCGCGTCCACGTCGTTTTTATTGCAGGCTACAAGAGCAAAAATAGCACCTATTTCTTCTACGTCCATTATGATAATGGATGTAATACAGGTTTACGGAACTTTTGTTTTTCATGATAACAAATATGTTCCCTGGGAACACACACACCAGTGACGCAACAGTCAGAGATTAGAGATTAGAAATTAAGATGGAAGGAAGATCATGGTCTAATAATAATAATAATAATAATAATAATAATAATAATAATAATAATAATAATAATAATAATAATAATAATAATATACTGGTATTGCTACTATTTAGATCAATTGATCAGATGGATGTAGGATAGCAGACTAGGTTGGTTTATGTGTGTCTCGACTCATGTTCATTTGATATATTGTAGGTGTTAAATACTTGATTAAGAGTGTTCTTATTTAACAACAACTTCAGTAATATTTTCTGATTAGTACTAGTAGTTTTGACTTCACATTTGTGTATTATTTTCACATAGTATAATAAATTAAAAATTATATTCAACGCATTATGGCAGACAAGTCAACCATTTCCAAAAATGGGAACTTGCATGCCTTAGTGCTGGAGACAATTTAGGAGGCCTTGCAAAATAGATATATCTTTTCACCACCAGCATGCTATTTTATTGAAAAGATAAATTACATGTGTGATAAAAATGTTATAACTTGAAACGGAAGATTGCTACATTTAAAGAGGATCTAAAACGATACCCAAAGGATGAAAAGAAAAAAGACAGTTTAATTACCTTGATTTCTAGCTTAAATATTATATATTATACTAATATTATAATACGAAACTGTGTTTCATTATACACAGCAAAAAATTGTGGACTCGCATAAACACTCTAGAGTAAAAAATATATTCCTTGTAGTGATAAAGAGATTTAAAAAGATCAGGGTTTATTTTCGTATAAACTTACTCAATTGGGATTTAATTCGTACCTTTTTTACTGTGCAATTTTTTGAATGATTGTACTATCACCTAATGATGTACCCATCCCTTGTCCTTAAGGCAATATTTCAATAGCAAAACAAAATAAGGAAATACAAGAGTGACTCATTTGAACAATACAAAAATATATATGTATGTAAATATATGTATATATATATATATATATATATATATGATATCTGTATCCAGCTGGATTCACTCACATAAACACCTAAGTTGCCAAAAAATAAAATTATATTCTACTTTGTTTAAAAGGAACATCAAGGATAGCTGGTTTGGGGCGGGAAGATTACATAACATAAAAGTCCAAACTATAATATTTTCTTTATTTAGTAGAGTAATATTTTAATAGATATAATATAAATATATGTTGAGATTTAAACAATGAATTGAATTTAACAATTTAGCATCTTCATACTACTAAAATATTATATATTTTCAATTTTATTTATACATGTAAAGAAATTATATTGTAGAGTATTAAACAGTTCCTTTTTTCATAAAACATACTGATCCATCTAAATGATTCTAACAGCAAAACAGACAATTGTTTATAAAAAATAAATAACAAACTTGAAATAATATTTACTATTGAGTCGAACCAACTTTCCGACCAAAATGCAATCACTTTAAAGCCACACTCAAAACTTGCAACAATTTATAGTATGTAGATGTCTTAAGAGACCATTCTTTAATACTCAAAAGGATTAAAGTGCATGTTCTGAAAAGGAACAAGCTTACGTTTTACGTACAATGTTTTACTATATCCCAAAACTTAAGGTTCTACATCATAAGGACAAGATTGTTAATTATGACAAGATAATATTTCCGATTAATGTACTTCCAGAAGTATTCAGACTAACTATCCATCATGAAATCAATTAATATGAGCATAAATTTTACTTAACAAAAAGATTTTATAGCCTACTTGATACATATACTTGAAAAAGAACCCAATAATCACTCAAAACTATCAAAGACGAAAGCATAATTACTAATTCTAACCATAGCTTAATTTACTGATTAAATCAATTATTATTCCCTTTAAGAAATTTTCTATATGTTTAACATTTTAACTATAACAATAATATTCGTTAACACGAGAACTAAACTGGATTTTTCTATTCTAACATTAAGTTTCTTTCCATGCAAATATACCAAAAACGCCTATTTTACAAGTTGATTTGAACAATAATATGTGTGATGGCTTATTCTAGCTCTAAACTCTAGTTTATATGGTAAACAAATTTTTTATCAAATTTATTATATATGTTTCAAAAGAAAACAAATTTAGAATATTTATCAATATATATAAATATATATATTGTAAAAGATAAGTTTATAATAATTGTATCTAGCAAGAATTTTGAGTAAAAGATTAAAATTAAATATCTACATGCCAAAACGATAATTTTGAATGAGAAGCCAAAAAAGATTCTAAATGCTTACATTGTACTGTACAAAAAGCGTCCTCAACGAAAATCCAACAATGAGTAGTTTTCCAAAGCAAATACAACTGTATATATTCCCTCTACAGCTCAGACTGAAGCTAGCAAGATAGGAATAGGGGAAGGGAGGAAGGAAAAACAATTTGACATATATGTGATGGAAGCTTGGTCTGCCTTGTATTCTGCGCCAGAACTTTGGAGAAGGTCATTCTATATAGATCCAGTTGTTTCTGGAAGGTTGTAGTTGATTGGAGTCTATGATGAATGTGGCTGCGGATAAGACCAGAACTATGCCAAGATTCATGTGACTCGCTCAGTTGGCTGGGCTAGTTGATAGACGTCGGGTGTGGTTTTACACATCGTGTGTTATCGAAGGTTATATGGAGTGGGATGCTTCGTCAACAGCAGGCAGTGGTGTGTCGTATTATCCATTATTATATAATTTATAGACAGTAGTAATATTTCTTATTCTTGTAGCATTTACAGATGTTACAATGAAAGTATTGGTATAACTCTATATTTAAAACCAACGCATTTGATGCGATAGGCCTAACAATCCAGTAGTGGATGCAAAATTGCCTTCATTATAGGAGCACGAAGCCTTGGAAAGGACAGACATAATGGACACCAAAGAGTTAGTGGCTCTAATTGAGAGAAGGAAACTTTATCTACTGGCATTGATAGAAACTAATTGGAAGGGAGAAGGGACTAAGGATCTTAGGTACGGATTAAAGCTCTATTTGACTGGAATTGAGAAAGGAATAAGAAACGGAGTGGGGCCAGGGTTGAGGGAAGGGCTAAGAAAATAAGTGAAGAGAATAAGTGGCAGAATTATGGAAGTGAATATTGGATTGAAGCATAGGACAATGGAGGTGGTGAAAGTGTATTCCCCACAGGTGGACTGTCCAGCAAACGAGAAGGAGAAGTCTGAAGAAGACTTGCAAAAGCAACTGAGAAGGCATAATCAAATAGTCATGGGAGACTTCAATGCCCATGTTGGGACGGATAGGCAAGGGTATGAAGAAGTGCTGGGAGTAGATGGCTGGGGAACTAGGAATAAGGAGTGTGAGGATCTGCTAGAATTGTGCATTGGAATGGTAGACAAGAATGGAAATGTGGTGGTGAAAAGGATGACTTAAGGAATTTGTGGAGAGAGTACTTTGAGGGCCTGCTAAATGCTAACGTGACCACGGATGATGAGGGAGAGGACAAAGAGAGCACCAGTCAGCCTGGAAGAAGGGAATAATAGTACCCTTCTTGAAGAGAGACACAGCAAGAAGTATGGGAATTGAAGGAGTGTCACCTTGATGAGCCACTGTGCAAATTTGTATGAAATAAATGGTACGAAGCTCTGACCTAGCTTTCTCTCTCCAATGTCTAAAAATTGAAATATTTACTCAAAACTCGTAATATATGTGAAACGAAATAATATACACTAGCAAACCAGAGCACAAACTACGCTAAATCTTACGTAAAATATTTGTTGACTCCCGGTTTTAAATTTCATGATTTTATTTTTAAATAATTAGAAGTCCTCATTTGTATACTTGGACCAATTAAAAAAGGTCGCAATTTGGTACACAAGTGTCAAAACTTCGTATTAAAATTTCGACTTCCGGTTAAAGGTTTTGACATTTTATTAGGGCTTGCACACCTTCAAATCATCACATTGCTATTAAATTCCTCATTTATAAATTTTGACCAATAAAATAGGTCAAAATTAGACTGTTGAGTCTAAAATGATAGAGATAGATCAATGCTGTACAAATATTTCCTCTGAGAGGTTAACGAAAAAGCCATCAACATTTTGAGCGACCTACATATTTACTTACTCTATGACATTAGAGAGTTAATGCATTACATTTAAATACTATATCTGTACAATTAAAGCTCACAAAATTTTATTTATATATTTGCCAATTTCTCAGAAACTATTGGTTTTATAAAAATATATTTCAAGTAAAAGTTTTTATTTTTAATAATAGGCTACTACAATCTTGCAATGATAAGTTATTTAGTATTTCAAATATTTGCGGTGATACGGAAATATCTGCTTCTGTAAAGTACTCTAAAATAATTTCAAGGGAAAATTAAAATAGCTATTTTGTTTATAATCTTAATCAACGCCTAGATACGAATTTTAATCAAAATCCTTAAAGCCGATTTTGAGAGAATCGAATTTTTCTCTTTTCGCCCCTTGTTAAACTACTTTTAATTTTAGGGTTAGTCATATACACAGACAGAAGGCATTGCTAAAACAACTTTTTATGATTCATGAGGTCGTGAAACGTTGACATCCATCAACATCCCGGGTTAGATTTTTTTTTACGGTCGCAAAATCTTACCTTATGTGTTCGAAAAGTTAAAAATATAAATATTTATATATATATATGTTTATAGCTTGAGAACTGTTGGTTTTATACAAATATATTTCAATTTAAAGATTTTTATCATAAATAGACCTACATATTTGAAATGTTAAGTAATTTCATATCTCAAAGACTTACGGAGATATAATTAAAATTTAAAATTTACGCGTCATTAAGGAACCCATAAAGTAATTTAGACTAAAAATTGAGAACAGCCATTTTGTTCGAAAAATTGATCAAAGCTTATAAATGAAATCTAAACAAAATCGTAAGAACCGATTTTGGTAATCGCTAAAATAGTTTAAGCTCTAGCCCAAGGTACGGATGGACAGACGGACGGATGGACGGACTTGTGAAAAACCACTTTTTCGGATTCGCAGGATCATGAAACGTTGACATACATCAAAATCTCTAGTTCATTTTTTTGACAATCACAATAGTTCCTCTACTTGCAAGGGAAAGAAAAATTAAAAATATTTGGTAAAATAATTAGAGGAATAGTTGGAGGATCCCCCCCCAATCCAGCCATTTTGAAAAAATTAATGATTTTATAGCCACTATTAACATTATTTAAATGAAAAGTTTCCTAAACTTATAGATCGGAGAGCAACATTAGGATGTTGTAGGTACTAAGTGGGATGGATTGAAAACGATTAATTCACTATTCTTTGTTAAGTATGTATGTGTGTGTTTTTATGTATGTATGTGTGTATGTATGTATGTGTGTATGTATGTATGTATGTATATATGTATGTATGTATGTATGTATGTATGTATGTATGTATGTATGT
>CABFWB010002201.1:55804-71457 GCA_902151455.1 Timema bartmani
CCCCCCCCCCCCTGGAACTCCAATGTATCGTGGTGTGTGGTAAAGTAATCCTCAAAATCAATAACAAGCTTTGGCGGAGCTTTAAAGCAAGCCATCTTGTCCTCCTCTCTACAAAATATGGAGGGGATTTATCACAACTGTGATATTCTTCTTATTTATACTAATATCAGTTCACTCTCAAATATATAAATAGTTATAGGTGAATGATAATGCATATCATGAAATGTTTTCAATAATAATCGATTTTGGTCATGTTGGAAAAAATTATAAATAAATGCATTATAAAATATTTCATCTTAAGCTTATATTTTATCTATAATAATTATTGAAACTGGTTTGTAAAATATGAGCCGCAATAACCCCCTGAACAAAATATATTATCAATAAATTTACAAGTATTTTACTTGTGTTTTATTATAGTGGTCACCATGGGAAATAAGCCTATGAAACATCTAGAAATCGCTTATTACTACCCACACCACTAAGTATATGGTTTGCCACAGATAAAAAGGTCATATTTTGAATCTCGACTGGGTGAACTAATGTGTTTATTCCTTATCAATAGTTTCTTACTCTCACTTCACACAAGTATGGGTATATTTGATCTAAATTATACATTCCTCATCTCTACCAAATTAGTATGGATATAGGGATAGTCCTGAATTGTAGTAAAATGCGATGAACATAGAAAACAATAATAAGCAGGTACCTATTATAAACAAAATTAACTACAACCATAACACGTAAAAGAGTTTTATCTTAAATTCTGACTAAGATATTTTTTAATTACTGTGGGTCGTAGGGGAAAAGTGCCTAAAATGGCATACTCAGATAAAATGGCATAGATGCATTTTCTCGCAAGTACTGCTATTTTTTTTTTCAAATTGAGGGTATTGAGTTATTCCTTAGTTGGAATCATTGATACTCTGTAAATGGCTGACCTGTGCAGAAGGTGTTTCTGAAGTTATTAAAGAAAAATTGAAAAGTTGCTTAGTAAAATATATTTTTTGTTATCTTTCATTGTTATCAAATACATTGAAGGGTAAGTAATTTTACTGTAAATATAGTGAGTGTTACTTCAAGTGTAATATGCAGTATTTATGACGTAAAATCGACCATAAATTATTTAATATTCTTGGTACAATATTTTATTATTTCATAGTTAGCAATGTTGGGTAAAATGGCATACCACTGGTAAGGATAAAATGGCATAGTGTGTCATTTTACCCTAGGTAGCGTCTTAGTTATTTAAATCAATCATTATCCTGCTAAAATAAATGTTTCTTACTGTAATTTGTTCACCATATTATATTTTTAATATTTGAAATAGTTACTTAAATTATTTTTAATATTAAATTCAAATATTTTGTGCGAAGATGGTTGTGACTTACGTCAGAAAGACAAAAAGGTAGTCATGGGAAGAGCAAGCAATGTAACGGGCTATTGATGTGGTAAATAATGTGGAAATGGGTTGGTTTCGGGCATCTAAACTGTTTGGAGTACCACAAACAACTTTAAGAAGGCGGGCCAGGAATAAAAACAAGAAGATTCAAGGTGTTAGCAAGAGTTTGGGTTGATTCAAGTCCACATTTGACCAAGAATCAGAACGTGAATTGGCTGGCCTTGCTAAGAGGGAAACATTTTGTGTGTGATATTTGCAAGCCATGATAACTACATATAAAACAACAAAATTCATAATAGAAGGTTTAATTTGTATGTTTATTGTTTTTTCTGTGTAAGATTAAATATATGCCATTTTACCCATACAGTATGTATAAAATATCACAGTGCTATATTTTGTATTTTAATTTTTTAACTAATAAATATATGTATTAGTGATGATTTTTGGTGTTCATTTGAAAGATTATATATTATGGTTTATAAAAAGGTAGAAACAATTAATTTCAGAAGAATATTCTAGAAGAAATTTCAAAACTTAAAAATGGTATGTCATTTTAGGCACATTTCCCCTATCGCAAACACTTTTGGTGTTCATAGTATGAGATAATTATGTTTAGGATGTTTTGAGATATCAGAATTAAGCTTCAAAGATTGTAAACAATTAAAATTAATCAACACCATTGTTTTGAATACAAATGATACCCAAATCGTTTACATTAATTTGCAGGGTGGTTTCAGGAGTGCAAACATTATTAAAGAGATCAAATAACATTGGTGCAGAAATATTTACCTAAAAGGAAAAAGGTGGTTTTAATGTTTGTGTGAGAAACCAGTTTCCCAAAGCTCTGATCAAATAATGCAATGAATGTTCGAATGTTGGTGCATTTTGTTATATTAATCAAAACCGCACAAAAATGTTAGTCAAGTTTCTGATATATACCATTCAAACCTTTTAAATTGTATTTTATTTCGATTCAGGTTTTAAATTTTAGCCAATTACAATTAAATGAGGGTAGATGAATCCTACTCACTTTATAATAATATGCTTTTTATATCCATTCCATTTCTTTTATGCTTGAAGGGTGCCAAATACTCTAACATACCTATGTTTAAATTGTGATATTTTTAGAAAAATCGTTCTGAAGCTTTAAAACCTCTTACGTTATAAGACCACCAAAACAATCCTAATTTATTTTTGATAGTTCTAATGTGACCTGTCGTAAAAACCTGGGAGAGGCAGACTACGGGATTTTTGATTGAAACAGGTTCATTAATATTTATGGATTTGTGTTCATTTAGATTTTTCTCTGGTTTTGATTATCAGTAGATGCCTTGTGAGCTTACGCCCATTTTTGTATCAACAAAAACAGGGGCGACTCCTCTTTAAGTGCGCAGGTGCAAGTGCACTGCTTATAATGTCACACAAAATAGTATTTAACATTATTTTATTTAAATAATAACATTTCATAATGGATCGATTTTTTTTAGAATATATTTCTTAAAATTAGCTATGCTCTTGCGTGTTTCATTCTATTTACTATTCCACTTGTTTTCCTGACTGCTAGCGCTGTCTTAGTAATTCTACTAAACTCCAGGGGCATGTAATAATCTGAGCATGCGCATTGAGAATAAGAGAGGTTGTTGACCTTGCTAGTTAGTTTTAAAGTAAACCTTTAACACATGGCCTGGTGCGCAGCTTAATAGCGAACTTGGCAATTTGTTTTGATCAACTAAAGCGTTACTACCAGTTATAATGTTTTTTAAAGTGTGGTTTTTCTTTTTCAATCTGTACCCAATTAATTAAGTACAATAATTATGTAAATAGTAGTTAATTAGTTCATAATAATTTACTGTTTTAGTGCTTATTTTAAATATCAAAATGAATTTTGAGCAAAACATTAACTATCCAAAGAAAAACTTGGTATATGTAAATCGTTGTTATTTGTTAACGAGTTCGAGCTAGTGTTTTTTTTTTAAATATCGAGATGAATGCTGTCCAAAACATTTTGCAAAAAAATTGTCTTTGTGTACTCAAGAATAAAAATTAGAAATTAAAAAACTTGGTAGAACGACATCAAATATTGTTCTAGAAAAACTAACAAAAACTAGAAATCGTGAGTTTACTAGAAAATTCAACGTAGAAACTTACAAAAAGCATCCATGGCTATGTGGTTGTAATGTAAAAAATGCATTGTTCTGCTTTCCGTGTTTACTCTTTGGTGGTGACTTATCTTGGACGAATTTAGGTATGACTGATTTGAACCATTTAAGTGAGCGAATTAAAAAGCATGAAATATCATTGTTACACAAGAACAATTCTTTAGATTTGGCTGTACTTGGCAAGACCAACATACGATCACAGTTAGATTCTGGCTACAGAAGAGCTATCGAGATTCACAATAAAAAAAAGTGACTAACAACAGGTGTGTTTTAAATATTATCCTAAACTGTATTCGATTCTGTGGCGCTTTCAAACTGGCCCTTAGAGGTCATGGCGAAACTGATTCATCTTCTAACCCTGGAATATTTCATGGACTTGTCAATATCATTACGGAGTTGGATGATGCTTTGAAAGGGCATTTAGAAAAGTCTACAGTTTTTAAAGGCACCTCTAGTTCAATTCAGAATGAAATACTTCAATGCATGCTGGATATTTGCCATGAAGAAATTTCAAAAGAAATTAATAATGCCAGTTTTTTGGCTGTTACAGCTGACGAAACAACTGATGTCTCAGCTACTTTTCAAATGGTTATAATTTACCGGTATATAGTAAACGGAAAACCAGTGGAAAGATTTTGGAACTATGTAAACCCCCATTTCATGACGCTGCATCTTTGTCAAACTGTCTCAAAGAGGAAATAGATCAACATGTAGAGAAAGAGCCTCATAAGTCAATAACACAAGCATATGATGGTGCTTCAGTTATGAGTGGATCTCTCAATGGTGTTCAGGCTAACATAAAGTAGAGCTATCCTAACGCTGCTTATGTTCACTGTCATGCACATTAACTAGATTTAATAATGTCAAATGCAGCTTCAATTAATCGTAATGTCCGTATACTTTTCGCCAGTTTAGGAGGATTTTGTACATTTTTTTCTAATTCCCCTCAGAGAACAGCGATTTTAGATGAAGTTGTGGATAAACGTTTACCACGATAAGCACCTAAAGATGGAACTTTCATTCTCGAACAGTAAACACAATTTGCGAATACAGAGAACTTATCGAGTGCATGGATACAATATAAACGAGAAATTACATTAAACATATAGCTACAATTGAACAAGCGTCTGGTCTGAAGAGAACATTAGAGGATGATGTTTTTATATTTTGGATAACTCTTTTTCATAAAATAATGCCTCATGTGGATATATTGTACAACCAGTTGCAAAAAAGAGAAACTGTTCCAGCATTTCTAAAAATCAAAATAGATTGTTTCATAGAGGAAATTTCCAAAATAAGAAATGAAAATTATATAACTGATGATCTTGATGAAATTAAAATAAAGCGGAGATGAAATGAGAGCCACACTCATAATAAAGAGGCTAAAGAGGTTTGTGACGTCATCTTCTGTCAAGCAAAAGACAGATTCAGCTTTACTGGTCATCTTGTTGCTGCAAATTTGTTTTTGCCAGAAAATTTTTCTGATTATTGTAAGTTGTTTCTTGATAACTATTTAGAACTCACAATAAATCCATACCCATTTTTAGATGCAAAAAACTACGCACAGAGCTAAGTATCATTTATGCCAGGGATGAATTTCGAAATATGACTGGCGCTTTAACTCTGTTCTCATTTATAAATGAAAACAATTTAAGTGAAATTTTTGAAGAATGCTTAAAACTTTTAAATATTATTATAACAATCCCTATGACAACGGCAGAAACAGAAATATGTTTTTCTACAATAAAACGTGTAAAACATTTTTAAGAAATAGTATGCACCAGGAAAGGTTGTCAGCTCTTGCCATGTTCTATGTCGAGCAAAACTTTATTATGAACATTTCAGACTTTAACTCTAGAGTCATTGAGAAATTCGCAAAATCTAAAGAAAGAAGAATGGAGTTTTTATTTAAAGTAGCTTGAGGCGTTTAAGAATAAATTGTTGGGTGTTTTGTAAATAATATTTTAATTTATTATTTGATTGTTTTACTCTAACTACGCCAGCAAAGTAAAAGATTGTAATAATGTAGGTGTGTTCAGTTATTTTTTATTTTTTCCAAATTAATGTTGATTTGTAATGTACTGTAAATAACAGCTCAGAATGTCAGTAATTGACTAAAAATTTGGTATATTTTTTAGCTGTCAATATTTTTATCGTCAAAACTTCGTAATTTTATAATATGTATTTTTCTTTTAAAATTCTAATCCTATATTTGTTTCGAATCTTTACACACCCCTGTACTGCTGTGAAATATTAGCCTAAGTAAAACAATATGTAAATATAGATAGGTACGATATATTAAAAGTGTATATACCGTATTTTAGTATATTTGAATTGTGCAAAACCTATTTTTTTGGTCACGAGCCACCACTGAGCAAAAGTTTGTACATATATATATATATAAAATATATTATAATACTATCTTCTGCCCACAACCTCATTCGCGTTAATTTCGGTTTAAAAAACATGTCCATTCAAATAGTAACGTCTATAAAAACATATTTCTCAATTTCCCGCACTAAGGAGAAACCACGAAATGTATTATGTAGAGTTGATTAAAGATGTAGCTTCAGAAGTTCCATACAATGTAGTAACACATAGCATCCCCACTAAAACCACTCACTGTAGTATCACTCCTAGCGACTGTCTAGTATCACTTCTAGCGACTGTCTAGTATCACTCCTAGTGACTGTCTAGTATCGCTCCTAGTGACTGTCTAATATCACTTCTAGCGACTGTCTAGTATCGCTCCTAGTGACTGTCTAGTATCACCCCTAGCGACTGTCTAGTATCACTCCTAGCGACTGTCTAGTATCACTCCTAGTGACTGTCTAGTATCACTCCTAGCGACTGTCTAGTATCACTTATAGCGACTGTCTAGTATCGCTCTTAGCGACTGTCTAGTATCGCTCCTAGCGACTGTCTAGTATCACTCCTAGCGACTGTCTAGTATAACTCCTAGTGACTGTCTAGTATCACTCCTAGCGACTGTCTAGTATCACTTCTAGCGACTGTCTAGTATCACTTCTAGCGACATGTCTAGTATCACTTCTAGCGACTGTCTAGTATCGCTCCTAGTGACTGTCTATTATCATTCCTAGCGACTGTCTTGTATCACTTCTAGCGACTGTCTAGTATCGCTCCTAGCGACTGTATAGTATCACTTCTAGCGACTGTCTAGTATCGCTCCTAGTCATTGTCTAGTATTACTCCTAGCGACTGTCTAGTATCACTTCTAGCGACTGTCTAGTATCACTTCTAGTGACTGTCTAGTATCGCTCCTAGTGACTGTCTAGTATCACTTCTAGTGACTGTCTAGTATCACTTCTAGCGACTGTCTAGTATCACTTCTAGCGACTGTCTAGTATCGCTCCTAGTGACTGTCTAGTATCACTTCTAGCGACTGTCTAGTATCGCTTCTAGCGACTGTCTAGTATCACTCCTAGCGACTGTCTAGTATCCCTCCTAGCGACTGTCTAGTATCGCTTCTAGCGACTGTCTAGTATCACTTCTAGCGACTGTCTAGTATCACTTCTAGCGACTGTCTAGTATCGCTCCTAGCGACTGTCTAGTATCGCTCCTAGCGACTGTCTAGTATCACTTCTAGCGACTGTCTAGTATCCTCACCGTGGTAGACTAATGCAATCACCCAATCTCCGGAACACTTTACCTGTCCTAGATTATACTCCTTTCGCAATAAAAACATCCTCTATATTGAATCATCCACATTTGTATAGGACTCCATGAATGCTCCGAACTAGCTCATAGTTAAAAAGATCACGTGTAATCTATTGCATTCAGGACCTCTGGACAGTTGACAACAACGGGCTGACCTTGTCAAAATATAAGGTCAACTGGTTGTTAAATCAGTCTTAAAAAAACAAAAACAAATTGGAAATAAAATAAAATAAATTGATTTGTCATGTTCTTTTTATTCAGGTCGACATGATTCATAATTTACCAACTATGATTAAATAAATAAATACCCATACTAATTTTAACATTTTAGATAACATATTATTAAAACAAAACAAAAATAATATATAGTTATATGTAGTTTAAAACAGAATTTACTTAATGAAGAGATATTTAGATAATGGTTGGTTTAGCATCTCAAAACAGACGATAAACAGTTCCCTCTCGCCGGACGTTGGAATAAGCAGGAATACTAGACCAGTACAAAAACCAAGTGTTTAATAAATCGGGTATATGAGTTAACATCTTGGTAGTGAAAACCATTTACTGCAATTCATTCAGTGAGTCTTTGCCTAGCTCTTGATATATTAGTGTTTAATTAGCTACTTTTACAAACTTATTCCATCATTTTATTTGAGAACCAAAAAATTTCCCATAATCTTCAAAGGGTGTTGATGAGTCATTTGGTTTTTCCTCGTAAAAACACTTTTATCTTTCCAAACCTAAGAAACTAAAAATAATTTCTTTGAAAAGTTATAAATAAAAGACGTTTGAATATTTGAGAAAAACCTTTGCAAGATAGAGATTGAATGGGAAATGTTATTAATATAATTTTAAACAGTATGATTAGAATTATATTTAAAACTAAACACCAAAAATATCTAAAACTATTTTGAAACTTATTTGCCACTTCAGTGACGCCATTCTTGCGAGAATAGTCGACTAGGATATCAATGTGACGGTGATTATTAATAGGTAGTCTAAGCTCGATTGTTTAATCGATGGTAGTCGCTAGTTGACTATCACTTCCTGAGTCTTGATATCGTCACCACGTCACGTGATAGTAGTGTCTAAATAGTCGTTACCATCTCCAGTGCCGTTTGTCGTGGTTTAATATAATTTGATTTCAAAACCAAGTAGATATTAATTTAACTATACTATTAAGATTAGACAAAATTATTTTAATATAGTGGTGCATCTTCTGAACCCTCTTTTTAGTAAATAAAAATCTAGGTTTTGACATTCTCACATAACAATTGTTTAAGTGAAATTCTTGTTTACATTTCTAAAAGTCATCGTAACAAAACAAATGTAGATGACTAAATATCAATTATTATATTTATAATAATTAAACTGAACTACGAAAAAATATGAGATTACATTACAATAGGTAAGATATTTCTGTTTTAAGACTAGACAAACCGGATATTTTTATTAATTGAATGAAATAAAGTAAAAAATAATAAGGGAAGGCCTTTTTGAATAACGACTTAAGTGGTTTTATCATTAAAGGCGAGCAGTTACAAGATGCTGCTAGCGCTATCATCGGAACATGCCCCATATGATCCATCTTGATAGTAAATTGCATGTGTTTAGTTTGGAAATGTAGGTTTGAAGGAATCCTGAAGATCTTTGGTATCTTGGCCCTTTCTCCAGTGGTATAACCTCACATGACAATCACCTTTATGATAGTTTTTCAGACTGTCTTCCTACAAGTGGGTGCCATTACACAATCCAGATGGGTTTAAATTACACAGCAAAATGATGGGTGCTCCATTTGTATTTGAAGAGCATGGATGGGTAAACAATATGATCCTGGAACCATGAAAGAGGCTTATTTTGCAAAAGAAGTTAAACTCTTTTGTCATTTTTTAAAATATTCATATTTGTTTTTATCTCATATATAAACCATATAATTTAAAAATAGCACAAGCTCAATACCAGGTTCTTGGAGTGTTTTATTTATTCTATCAATGCTTTTCAGAATATTTTCTCAAATGGCTGTCACGAATGCCATTCATAAGATTTTAGACTTCTTTTTACTAAATACATTGCTTCATCAACCACTGGTAATTTCTCCTTGCACATTATGAGGTATCAACCAGTGTTGCTTCTAATGTAGTGTAATTTATTTCAATAATCTTGCAACATCGTAACGTCAGGCTACAAAAACTCTTATAAGTAAATAATATTGTAGATTGCCAAAAAAGTAGCTGCAGCTTTCTTTAAAAATGGCTTATTTGTCTATAGAGCTACATTTATGAATGCTACTACTGAAATTTTCTGAGTGATAAGTGCTTTGGAATATTTATATAATTTAGCAACTATACTTTAATTTTTACTCAAAACCATATGAGCAAAATATGAAAATGTAGCGCACTGGTATTTATTTAAAAGGCATTAGAATGTGATACAATTATTCGCTATTTACTACCACAATACATAAACAAATAAAACAGATTTGAACAAAGAAATACACGCTTCTCTCTTCATTGTTTAGTGACCAACCAAAAATAGAACGCTCGTGATCGTCTCTAGGAGATTCAATCCAATGTGCGGACGAGATTGAGAGGCTGTTCTAGGAAGTACAAGTACACAAGTTAAAATTATGCCATCAATTTAGGTAGTTCATCATTCTGAATAGTAGAAGCTAGAGACATTTTAGTTCACACGATTGCCATTCAAAGGGTTAACATTGATTAAACGTCTACGCCTTTTATAACGAAATTTGTAATAAAAGTGCCTACCTAGGCCCTACGAGCTGTTACCACCCACTATACTACAGCTTAGCTACGGTCACACCAGACTAAAAGGAAAGTGGGTTGTAATCTAAATAAGTTATAAGGAAGTAAGACATCAGCAACAATTAAATAACAATATGAATGTTTTATTCAAGATAACAACAATGAAACAATAATTTACCTGGCCTCAAAAATCCATCGGGGGTATGTTGAAAATCAGTTCGATCATGCTAATGTTTCTAAACATGAAACATATCCTTAAGTACACTAGGTCAGTCTGGAAGAGACAACAACTCGACCAAACTACACAGTCAGTTTCACAACAGTGAATATTGACAAAACAACCTTAAACGTTGGCATTTAGAACAAATCATTACTTTTAAAAATATCTAGTCAGATATTTATTAGACTATAAAAAGAGCCTAATGGGCATCTTTGAAATTGTTACAAAGGTGTCTGCTTCATTACATTGAATAAGTAAATTGAATAAATAAGAAAGTTTAATATCACACAGATATTTCAATGAACACGAGAGTTTGGCTTACAATTAAGTCAAACTCCGCGAGACTATTAAATGTCGACACAACTAAAGCCGTTAACAGGATCTTTACTTGTTAATAATAAATAATATGACATACAAAAAAAAAGCCTAGTTAAACCACAAGAAATTAAATAATTTGGAAAACTATTAAGTCTAAATCAATCAATCAGCAAAACTTTACGTTACTTTAATATATAATTCAAATAACAATCAAATAAGAATACATTATCTAAAAGGGACTTTACATTTAATTAGTCTGCAAAACTCACTCAATTTAATTAAAAATTTCCAACAAAAAATAATTTATAAATGTGGCAATCTAATATTTTAAGTGACTTCACAGACACTAGCACCCAAGTGGCGGAAAAAGAATTAGGTGTCTCATAAAAAAAAAAATTTATAAACTAAAAATATATTTAGTTATTAATTTACGTTGCCTCTTCCGGCTTATCCCAAAAATTACTTTACTTTAATTTCAAAATTGAACAATCCATAGTTCAAGTCCATTAAAATATTATCGATGAATTAATTTTTATAAAATAAGTAATCATCCTTTAAATGTCCATATCCAGGACAGGACCTCTCCAGATGGCATCGAATATAAATGTCTGAGACATGACTTCTCCTGAAGGCGTTTAAAATCAATAGTCTATTGGTCTTCAGAATCGCCAGGTTTATATAGTGTTTCTAGTCGCTTGGGGTTGGAATGGGGGGATGTCCATATTAGTCGAGTGACGTCCCATCGGCCATTTTTGATGGATGCAGAGCAGCATGTAGTCCCTTGATCAAGCTAGCATTTGCGGGTCTGTCTCGATCACGTACACTAGTGTTGATAAAGATCTGTTGACTAGTACACCTGTGACGTACATACATCACGCGATGTCTTGATGGTTGATACCGTCTTGCACGCCGGATGGCAGGATAGTCGCAGTTTAGTTGTTGAATGAGTCTTTGGCCAGTTCCATCAAAATCACTTTGACTCATCCACTCGGAATATCAGTTGCTGGCTCACCAAGGCTTGTTCGTCCCACTCTTCAATCTAGGACGCGACGTGTATACTCCAGTCTTTAAGGTTGTTCTAGCCAGAAGATACAAAGGGCAATTGCATGAACAGTTTGTGGTTGCGGGGAGTTTATTCTTGTTTGATTTTGTTTAATATTATTCTTGATATAGACTGAATCTACATTGGACTACAACAGAGAAGCTTACTATTGTAGGAAGTTTATTAATATTGAGGTTTCATACGGAGTGGGTAGTATGACTCGTAAGGAAAACCTTTGCGTGAAGCTTAATATGGGGGGTAGTATGATGTAACATGTTACCAATGTTACAAAGCCTCAAAGTCCGCAGATGTCTGCAACATTTCTCAGTGATCTCCCACGTAGTAATTATCAGAAGGGTAATTTTTTATTGTAATTCCACCAGTAGTAGCGTGGAAGGAGTAAGGGGTATCCACATTTATGAACCAAACATGGAAAACCACCCTAATAGCACCCTGCTAATTGGAACCGTCATATCTCCGCCAACAAATCTAACGCATTAGACTATGTGACCACCGATTAAATCACGTTAAGATACATAATACATAGCGATAAGACTATCGGACCTAAACAATAATTTTCAGACACAATCTCTCTCTCTATGGTCTTTTTCATCCAATCCAATTAAAATCGATTGTACTAAGTGGAAAAATGAGCGTGACACATTTCATTTCTAAGCACAGACTCATTAATTATCCTGTGACACTCATCGACATGTAAATGTAATTACTCACGACCATTATATTGAATTTACTCAACTGTTTAAACGACAGTTCACAAGGGTGTGTTAATGCAAAGTCACAATCGTTTAAATCCGTACCAACAAACCCTCCCTAACAACAGGCTCACATAACTGTTACTCATCCAGGATAAAAAAGGAGTTCTGTGAACTTTAGGTAGACCTCACTTCCTCCATTAAAAAACGGTAAGAAAGTTATGTTTGGAATGATTAGATGCAATTATCGCTACTACATCCCTATAATTTCTCCTGGGATTTAAAGTCGATATTTTTTCTCAGTGAAAAATTTTGTTATAGAACAAATATATACTAAATATTAAATTGTACATAATATGCATAGATAATAACCGTTGTTCATGTAGTTTATGACGTCAGACAAGACATTCGTTGAT
Organism: Timema bartmani; assembly: GCA_902151455.1. Classification (NCBI taxonomy): domain Eukaryota; kingdom Metazoa; phylum Arthropoda; class Insecta; order Phasmatodea; family Timematidae; genus Timema; species Timema bartmani. The sequence goes on from CABFWB010002201.1 coordinate 68,515, forward strand.
CAACCTAGGCTCAAAGAATTTAAGAAAAAAGACTATTTTTTTATAAAAAAAAAGTACAAGCGTTTAACAATAACAAACGAGCAAGCTTAATTCCAAACTGTCGAGATAAAACAGGAATTCTCTCCTTTTGGTCAACAAATTTAACTACACTAATAGGTTAAGAATAATGAAGATATAATTGGTAAATAATATCCTCATTACACATTGTCACTATTTAATCACCGTCGTTCCATCTCTGTAAGACTTGAATAGATGAGTTTGTCCGAATGTTGTTTATAAAGACTGCTTCACTGATTAATATTTACAAAGCTAAGAATGTTTTAAATTTTAAACTGGCCTATAATATTCTTTGTTTTCGACACAACACACCAGCTGAAAATAATTAACTAAAGTAATTGAGTATGATTTGGTTCTTGTGACCTTTGATAATGCGAAAAGATTTTAAAAATTCTAAAATGTTCATTTCCATATGTTTTAAACAAAGCTCGTAAAACTCAACAATACGAGTAAAGTATTGTGTTTTGTTTCTTCCCTTATCGGTGTAAAATATTGTAAAAGTTTTCGGAATAGATAAATTTAATCCTATTTTAACTGCATGGCATTTGGAAATACATTTTAAAATAAATCAAACTTTCTGACACTTAATTACACAGAAAACCACTTAGTGAAACAATTTGGAGAGCATTAATTCACCTATAAGCTTATTATAAATTTATTATTTATATAGTAGATTTGCAAGAAAATATTATGAATTAAACAAATAAATTACTTACATTTAAAAATAGAACGATACAATTCAAAAAGTTTGAGACATCCAAACCTGGTAAACCTCAACAAATTAGGTTGATTAAAATATATTTCTTGACAAGACAAGACTTTAATATATTTTTATTAAAATACATTTTAAAATATAACTAGATTAAATTTCTCGTCTACTTACGAGTAAAGAGTCTCCTCAAAATGAATAAGCCAGCATATTATTTAGATCCTATTTGGTAGTATATATCTCGCAATTATATATATTAGGTTTTTTTTAATAAAGTGGGTGAAAATATTCACCTGACAATAAGTTATAGCTAATTAAATATATATAAATTTAATTCCTTCAATTAAACGTAAATTTACATATTCAAATTAGAAAAAGCCAGTATATTAAGCCGATAAATAAAGCCCAACAAGAAATTTAAAATTTATTTTATACCGAAAATAAGTAGACCCTACTTTTATTTATCTATTTTTAGTTCACGTTTTTTTCTTTATAATGCTGGCAAAGAATTTGCTTCACTTCCTTCCTTAAGGTTGTAAACATTGTTCACTCTAAGCTTCATACTACGCCTTTATACCATCATAATAATTAATACTAGAAATACTTACTTTCTAAAACTTAGGAAGTTTTAGTTAAATTTTCCTTCAAAGTAATTCGCTTGAGCCATAAAAATACAGACAAATTTTCGTTTGTAAACCTTAGGATAAAATTGGTTTTATATTTCACTAGAAATGATTAATTTCCTAACTTTAAATTTATGCTAAAACAAATAAGATAATGTATATACAAGGAAGGTGATGTTCCACTTTATGATGTTTGTTTGAGCGCCAACTATAATTCATTCACGACCTTAGTTTACTTGGATGACAGCTCAAAATGTTACTAGAAATAGTCCCTAATATATCCCTACGCCAGCAGCTGACATCTACCACTTTGGATAACTGTAATGAAAACATATGGTAATGTATGATATTGATAGTTAACCACAGTAATTTAGGCCTATATTATTTGAGGTCAGACACAAAGCTTATTTATCATTTTATTCCATTTAAAAAAATTAATATTCACAAGCACTTTCACAAAAACTTCTAACGAACATAACTTCAAAATGGCGACTGATGAATTTAAATCATGTGGTTGAACATGACAGTAAACAAGTTTTTTTTACAATGGTGCACCCACGCAGTTGATGAACATATTTTATTCAGTCAAATATTTCGAAATACGATAAAATAACCATTAAATAATTTACTATGTATAAAAATGACATTTATTTTCTCTTTTCCAAGTAAATACGATGACAGTATTAAAAGGTATTAATGTATGCACTATATTACAAATTATCGATAACATTATAAATAATATATCTTGGAGATCTCTGGACACAGGGTCACTCCACCACGTTCTGTCCTGAGCTTTCTCTCTTCAATCCTCCTCCACACTCAGTTATGTAAGTACCATTTTTTTAATACCGCATTCTAATACCTATTCAGGTTATACTCATACGTACTAATTACGCTAGCTAATTACTTAGGGATGATTAACGTTTAACAGAGAAGAAGTGTATCCACATTTTTGTGGAGAAGGTGTGGAAAATTACTTATGAAAATCAACCCTCAATACACCCGACTGGTAAATAAACCCCAATCTCCTTATCATTAGCAGTCTAGTATATTGCAATAGAGATTCCTTAGACCATGTAGCCACAGAAGCAAGTACCAGTAAATAGCTAATTTGATATTACTTTTTTTACTTAAAATGTTTCATCCACTAATATTGAAAAAGTGATAGTGTATATTATATCTTCTAGTTTATTATGCACACACTTAGTGTTGCTTTTACAAGCAAATGAGATCCTCTTTGAGACCATAATAAAACATAAGATATGTTCAATTACAAGTCTAGAACATTAAAAGGCTGTTTGAAACGGGAATAGACTGCGCGATTTAACTTTGTTTAAGGATATACTTTTTCCTTAGACCACGATCATGGCTCAAAGCAAACAACATACATCACTCCCTAGACTATAACCATGATTCAGATCAAACAACATACGTCACTCCCTAGACCATGACCATGATTCAGAGCAAACAACATACGTCACTCCCTAGACCATGACCATGATTCAGAGCAAACAACATACGTCACTCCCTAGACCATGACCATGATTCAGAGCA
>CABFWB010002201.1:73416-90447 GCA_902151455.1 Timema bartmani
TCTGAGCAAGTGACAGAAGTCACTCCCTAGACCATGACCATGATTCTGAGCAAGTGACAGAAGTCACTCCCTAGACCATGACCATTGATCAGAGCAAGCGACAGACGTCACTATCTCAACCATGTCCATGGTTCAGACCAAACGATGAGGTAAACGTGCTTGGAATACCCCACCCGATACGTTTGAGACTGGAACTGTTTCACAGTGAACGTGTACAGGAATTTAATCATGTTTATGCTCACTCTGGTGACATATTTTTGATATATTTAAATATTTTATAATTGGCTCTGTTTTAAGTAGAGATAGGAAATATTAATATTAATTAATTTGATCATATAATACTATTTTATCAGTAGAAATATATGTGTGGTTGTTTTATATGTTTTGCTACCAGAGACTAATTATATATAGTGATGTTTTATTTCCTTTTCATTTTGGTTTCCAGGTCCGTAGACATTAAAATACCATTAGATTTCCTTAAAATTCACACTTATTCTTCTAATACTCGAGGTGATATAATAACATTTATCACAAGAATTAAAGTTCAGAAAAAAAATTAATCAGAAAATAAAATAGCCATAAGGATAGTTATTAAATAATTTTATTTAAGATTGTATAAAAATAGTTTAGTGTCCCAGGTCTATAACAAATATATCAGACTGGTCTTGTGAACCAAATATTCTTTTTCCAAAATCCCTAAACATATTTAATTTAAAATTTAGGACGTTAAAACATTATTCTCTTGGAATTTGAGACCGTAATACATTTTTGTTAGTTGCAAGATCAATTAATATGACGTATGTTAGAATGAAAGATTATCTTCCTTGAAAAATATTGAATAAAGTTAAACATATTAGATTATACAGCATTAATGAAAATTATTTTAATATTAATTAGATAGCTAATAAAAACCAATTTATTATGGCTATAGATTTAATTTATGGATGGGCAAGACTCAAATTTAAATCATATAAAAAGAATCTCGATCTCGTCTCAAAAGTTAAAATTTGATCTAAAAAATTTGGTATAATTAAAATTAAAAATAGATAATCTAATTATATCCCTAAGAAATTTACAAACCAGACAGATAATTTATTATTTAAAATAATGCTGGATTGATCCGAAAATACGTAGCACTTCTTCCCCAAAAATTGCCTTCATTAAGATATGTTTTGGCTATGAGTATTTTTTCCATAATCAAACGTTAACATTTTAAGCTGTTACAGCATAACATTTAATTATAAATGGTAACGATGCAACCATCACAATTATATTAATTGCATTCAAAGACTGTGTATGAGCTCTATATTATTTTTAAATTTAGAACCACTTGTTTCTTACTCCCCGTACTTGGAAGTCCAATTCCACATGAAAATAGCGCGTTAACTAACTACGCCACTGAGGTGGATAGTTCTATATTAAATGTTTGAATGAACTATTGGCTAATACAAAGAACGCAACAGCCCAATTGTCGAAAGGAACTCTATTAACTATATAATATGTACTTCAGTAAACATAATTTACAGTTCTGTGTTTTCACAGGAAGTTTTCTCGTCTCGATTTTTTTATACTCTGGTCTCAATATTTTATCGAATTGAAAAAGTGGTTCTGACACATCCTTAATTTGATTACACTACAAGCGTATAACCCAAACGGGTAATAATGCAGGGTGTTAGAAAAAAACAACTACAACATGACCTTACATTTAAAAAATGTAATGATTCAATTCTGTGAAAAACAATCTTCTGAACTGGCAAATCAAAGCCGGTACTTTAGATTTTTGCCGTCAATGCTCTACCCTTAATCCGCCCTAGTTTGTCTCATCTCCTTGTAACGTGATAATTACCCGCTAGCACGTACATTCAAAATACCTTATATATATATAATTATCACTATAAATCCAAGAACTAATAAATACTAATAGCGTGTGGCAGATATAAACTCACTGTGAAATCGTGTTGCTGGAAACGCCCAAACTTGAGGAAAGTTTGCCCCAACTGACTGTTCTACACTTCCTGAAGAAAGTTCAACACACGGACATCCTGTACGCTTGCCAGACTTAAATGTAATGACGGTCCGCTTCCCAATGTTGTCATCAGCGGCCGTCTCCAAGCAGTAGTTGACGTCCTACCTAATTCTAGAAAATCACCCTCCCCCTCTCCTTGTTGATTTACCTTTCCTAATACGTCAGTGCATCGTGTATAAAACCGCCACCCCTCGCTTCATATTTTATATTTTATTGTAATGATTCGTCGGAGGAACATCCTAGACGTTATCAAAGACCAGTGTACTACAAGCGGTGATCACGATGTTTGACGCGTCAGTCTCACCTCCTCGCCGCAGATGAAGTAAAGTCTGTGACTATGAGAATTTAGATCTAGTAAATTTTGATAGGGTATTCGTGATCTGTTTTACTATGTCCATAAGACATAGTTGTGAATGTCAGAGTTTTTGCTCTGTTTTTACTATATCCATAAGACATAGTTTCTGACGTGTTTTTCATGTCCATAAGACATGGTTTTGTATATCAGAATTTCTGACTTGTTTTTACTATGTCCATAAGACATAGTTTTGTATGACAGAGTTTCTGACTTGTTTTTCTATGTCCATCAGACATGGTTTTTAATGTCAGGGTTTATGGTTTGTTTTTCTATGTTCATAACTCATAAGACATTTTTTTTGATTGTCAGTGTCCATAAGACATAGTTGGGAATTTCAGAGCTTATGATCTGTTTTTCTATGTCCATGAGACATAGTTGTGAAAGTGAGTTTTTGAATTTTTTTATAAGTCCATAAGACATAGTCTTAAATATATTTGCAATTACCAGACTCCCAATACCACATGGCCATGTTCCAGCTAGTATAAATCTTTAGATCGAAAAATGGTGGAAATGATGCTATCTCTAGCTTTGTTCCATGACCTAGTTGGGTCATTTACTGATACCAGTTTCTAATCTTTCTATTGTTGTACCTTGGTACGGCTCTCAACTTGTAGGTATGCTACTAGTCCATAGTAGTGGCCAGCGTAGTATTGTTTATTTTGTCCGGCCACCTTCAGGCGCCACTTGAATTAGTTAATGTTTAGCTGTTTGCAGTTGTTATAGTTTGTGTCCAGACTTGTGTTGAAATTTAAATTTACTATTGAATGATCAGGCAGTACTAATGAGGAATAGACCTACCATAGTATTTTTACAGCCTAGATTCCTGGTAGCTCACCATTAACTATTTGTAAACTTATTGTTCTTCTTCAAGGAACTTAATATTTGTATCTCGTAACCCAATATCGAGTTAACTCATGCTAGCTAGCCCGTTTAACAACATACATTGTAACTCTTTAAACTAGGACTTTCTAGAATTAGGTATCGTTAGCTATTATTCTTTCACATGCTTATCAGGCTAAAGTCTAGTAGCCGCAAGGCTGGAGTGGTGTTATGTATTGTTGCTTAACCTTATATCAATAATTTCTTTGAATTTAAATTGCCGTTGTGTTGAGGCAAATGCACTTTCGTTGTAGAATGTGTGTTTGTTCTACTTTAACGAGTTACACCCTTTTCTAATATAGACACATTAACCATACTTGTCATGGTTGTAGGTCAAACCAAGATGTTTCACACCTAATGCTCCCAAATGGGACACCAATGTCCAAACTAACAGCTATAATTCCCATCAATAAACAATGGAATATTGATTATATGATCTTGTCAAACCAGTTGTAATACTTTCGATTTGTTTGAATTTAAAATAGACTGATTTGTTAAACTTTATCTCTCTTATGTTTCTTCCATCCCATCCTTATTTGTATATCTTTGCTACTGTATTCGTCACTTCTTCTATCAGATAGGAGAAGCAGCGATACATCCTTCACTAGTTGCGGTATTGTCTAGTTTGGGTAACTTGCGAAGAACAGCATTGAATACGATACGAAACAGGATGGATCAGTGGTAGAGGAATGATACACATAGCCCAAAGTTTCAGGACCGATTATTATGTCCAACTGGTCATTTTTTTTACTAAATACAATTTGATTCAGCCGTTAGGACTTATCCTGTGGACAGTGATTAAGTTTGTGAAGCACATACATTAAAAACGCTATAAAAACTATATAAAAATGGTCATATTTCTAGAAATGTAGTAAATTATTCTTCTGGAAGGAAAGAACGTCCTTTTAGTCATAATAGTTTTGTTCAAATGCTTATTATGAGCTCTCTATGTCCTACCGACCTGGTAGTAGATAACGAAGTTAAGATGAGTGTTAGAAACCCATATCTAAAGCTAAATCTTATATTGAAAGCTTAAGAGCATATCAAATTGGCTTCATAGTAACATATTTTGTGCTTAAAAATTATTTTAAAGGTGCTAACTAAAATTAATAAAAGTAATAGCAAACGAAAGATAACATTATTAATCTATTTTCACAAACATCGTGATATGCTTCACTTCATTAATGGGTCTCTTCAGCTTATATTAGGTTCTAATTGATAATTTAATGTCAAATCCCTATTACAAATATTAGATTTGTTTATTAGTTACTAAATAAATCAAACCAATATGATCTTTGTACTAATTATCTATGTTTAAATGAGTCCACTAAAATTATCCTTTTTATAGATTTAAAGGGATTGTTATTAATATTATTAGGTTTTCTGTCCTATGACATGTCCATTCCTTTTGTCAGTGAACTTAGGCCGCCAATGCGCCCTGTCCTTTGTCTCCTCCTTCAGCTCCCAGGATTTTATTTATTATTTCCTTCAACTCATCAAATGTTCGAACTTTCCTTTTTTCTAAGATCCTCTTTTACTCAACCTTTCTTTCTATAACTTCATGCAGAAGACAGTTCCTCATAAATATGTGTCTGATCGAGTTTGCTTTGCACCAAAATATCACATTCATAATTGTCCTTTTCTCACCCACTCTTCTTAGGACTTATTCATTTTTCACCCTTTCTGTTCACTTGATCTTCTCTAGTCTTCTCCTGCACCACAATTCAAAACACTCCAAGTATTTATTTTCCATCTTCCTAAGAGTCCAAGCAGCGTGATGCTTCAAATGCACTATTTCTGCAGGTTCTTTCTCAGCTTCAAACTCAGCTTGCTGGTCAGCGGTAACCTTTTCTTCTTGAAAGCTTCCTTGGCCATGACAATCATTGAGCTAATTTCCTTGGTGCATATGACGCGTCCTCTTATCCTGGAATTACCACATCCCTCTAGGGCTTCCCTGACCAACCATTCTAAATACAATTTGAACTGACTGTATGACAAACAACGTCCCTGTCTCACTCCTCTTTCTAACTTTACTCTGTTGGTCTCTTCTTCATTCACCCTCACCTTCACTCGCTGTCCTAGGTACAGGTTTGCAATCAGTCTTCTGTCCTTTCAGTTGATGCCAATCTTCTTGAGTATTTCTATCAGTTTCTTTTATTTCACTCTATCAGGCGTCTTTTGCCAGTTGATGAAACCAATGCATATTTCCTCCTTGACTCCCAGTGCTACCACCCACTCTACTACCTCATAGCTACGGCCACACTAGACTAAAAGAAAGGTGGGGGTAAGCTAACATTATATATATGACAAAGAAAGAAAGTCATTAGCAACAATTAATAACAATATGAATGTTTTATTCAAGATAACAACAGAAACAATAAGTTACATGGCCTCAAAAATCCATCGGAAGTATGTTGAAATTCATATTAATATTACAGTGCTGTTTCATCATGTGAATGTTCCCACATCAAACGTAATTTTAAGTCAAATCGGTCTGTCTGGAAGAGACAATAACTTGACCAAACTACACTGTCAGCATCACAATAGTGAATATTGACAACACAACCTTAAATGTTTGGTTATTTAAACAAATCAATACTTTCAAAATATCTAGACAGATATTTATTTTAATACAAAAAAGAGACTAATGGTCATCTTTGAAATGGTTACCAAAGTGTCTGCCTCACTACATTGAATACAGACAGTGTTAAAGAATTTAAATTGAACATCACACAGATATTTATATGAACACGATAGTTTGGCTTACCGGCATTAAGTCAAACTCCCGTGGAACTATTAAATGTCGACATAAAGAACTACGTTAAAAAGAACTCTACTTGTTAGTAAAAAATATGACATACAAAATGACTAGTTAAACCACAAGTATATCAATTAAATAATTTGGAAAATTATTTAGTCTAAATCAAACAATCAGCTAACTTTACGTTAAATAAAACAACAATTAATATGAAAACATTATGAAAAAAAGGAGGAATTTACATTTAACTTAGTGATCAAAACTCTGTAAATTTAAGTTAAATACTTCTAACAAAACAAGTTAATAAATGTGGCAATCTGATATCTACATGTTTTCACTGACGCTAACGCCCAAGTGGTGGCAAAATGAATTAACTGTCTCATAATTAAATTTAGTTTTAATAAAAAACTTTTAGTAAATAATTTACGCTTATTCTGGCTTATTCCAAAATATTACATTAATTCAAAATTGAATTAGCCATAATTCAAGTCTATTAAATTAACTTCGATAAATAAAATAGCACAAGTCATCATCCTGTAAATTGTCCAAGTCCAGGACAGGACTTCTTCAGGCGTCGTAGAATACAAAGTTTAAGATATGACTTCTTTTGAAGGTGTAAAATAATAATAGTCACTGAGTTTATAACCCCAAGGTTTAAATAGTGTTTCTAGTCGCTTAGGGTTTGAAGGGGGGAATGTTACACATTGGTCGGTGGCTTCCAATGGCCATTTTTGAAACATGCAGACGAGCACGTAGTCCTTTATAAGGCTAGGATTGGCGGGCTATCTCGAACACGCGGTGCACTGGTGTTAAGAGATCTGTTTGGTTGATGTTGGTGACGTACAGACATCACGCGATGAGTTGGTGGCTAGTTTCGTCTTGCACGCCGGAGACCAGGATAGTTTCATTTAGTTGATGGTCTTGGCCAGTTCCGAAAGGATCGATTTGACCCGTCCGCTTGGAACCTCTGCTGTTGGCGCACGGTGGCTCTATCCACCCCCTCATCGAATTAGGACGTGAGGTGGTTTTCCAGTCTTGAAGGTTGTTCTAGCCAGAAGAAATACAAGTGGTAAGTACATGAACATTTGGTGACTGTGGGGAAGTTTTATTCTTGATTTATATCGTTCATATTAAAGACTGAGTCTACATAGGACTACAATAGAGAAACTTACTATTGCAGGAAGTTTATTACTATTGAGGTTTCATATGGAGTGGGTAGTATGACTCTTGAGGAAAACCTCTGCGTGACGCTTAAGATGGAGGTTAGTATGATGTAACATGTTACAATGTTACACCAGCACAACTCTAAAATTAATCTCAGTATCCCGATGACATCTCTGGTTCTTCTTGAATTCAAATTGGTCTCCTTCCATTACACTTTATATTTTCTGTTACAGTCGCCTGTTGAGGATTCGAGCAATGATCTTTCCCACATGAGAGATTGGGCTGATGATCCTGTATGCACTGCATTTCTTGGCATGTTCCTTATTATTTAGAGCCACCATAGTTACGTTTATAAATTCCTTCTGCCATTCTCCTGATTCGTATATCCTATATATAAGTTTTGTCAGAGCCATTAATTCATTGTTTCCCGTTTCCTTCAGAAGATGTCGTCATATCCAGCAGCTTTATTTCTTCGCATGTCCTTTATGTCTCTCCCTAAATCACTCTTTAAATGCTAATATTTGCTCTAAGCTTTAAAGAACTTTAAAAAGTTTCTCTAATCGAACTATAAATAAATACTTATTAAGTAAGTATTTTGACAAGATTGTTAAATTAAGTATTTCTATTTCTTTTTTACAATATATACCTTCATAAGCCACATCAACCAATTAAGAACTTTAATTATTTGAACTACTCGAAATATAGGTTAGTAATTATGAAATAAATATTATCAGAACCTTGTCAAAATATTTTCTATTTATTTTACAAGCTATATATTCATCAACCACATCAACAAATAAAAGATTATATATTGAAAAGCTCTAAAACTACCAAATACATTTGACTGTGGTTGCATGAAGATGATTAAGAATGGGTAGTTCTTCATTTATTTATTAAATACAATTTTGTGAACCTAGCACATTTGACCACTTCAGTCAACACAAAAATCAGGAGAATATCTTAGCCTAAATTTGATATAGCTTTATGTGTCGTGCATCTTGGTAATTTTATCATTACATAATATTCTGAGTTTGACATCTTAGACCAAGTGAAGAGAACTCCTAAACCTGAAAACACGAAAAGGAATTGATTGTATAAGCCTTTGATAAGTCTGCAAGGTAGCAAGCTAAGATTCAATATGGCTTGGCTCACAAGATAGGGCCATGGTATATTCCATCAAGGTAAGAATGTTACCATTCAGGGTAAACTAAGTGTACTAAGAAAAACTTTTATTAGTTTTTAGCTTTAACGATCTAGACTTACACCTAAAGATGGATATCTCTCAAATCAACCCTCTTCGGTGGCCGTATGGTCTAAGTCGTCACTATTGCAGTAGGATAGACTGCTGATGAAGAGCATATCGAGGTTTGAATCTCGGTCGGGTGTACTGAGGCCTTCCAAAGAAATGTTTTTCACGCTCAATTCATACAAATGCAGGAACACTCCATTTAAATAAATACTTCTTTATTCCTAAAACCAATAGCGTATAGCCCAAACAGATAGCACGGGTAGTAATACGAAGCTTGGAATATACCTAATGTACGTACTCAAAGAAATATAAGGGTGGGGTTTATTCTGAGGTATTTATTATCCTATTAAATACTTAGTCAACTCTAAATTTGGTTGTAATAAACACCCAGATAAAATTAACCTAATTAATTTGTTCTGTATTAAATAAAATTCAATCTTTGTTATATTTCGATTGTAATGAACCATCAACTTCTGTTTTAGTGAAGCATAAAACTAAAACCCGAATAATGTCATTCTAAAAGTGTAATTCTTTGAAAACCAACCTTGGAGAGCTTAGGCCTCTGCCAGAGTTCTTATCTCGGCAGTAAATAATTATAGCAGAATGCAAAGAGAAGAACAGGCAAGCGGAGTAACTCGACCCACCTTCTAGGCAACACCTTTTTCCGACAAGGCATGGAGGAGTGTGTTAATGCACAATACACAATACACAATACACAACTGCTTCCGACATGCTGGTTTAACTACAGGATGTGTGGTCTTTGGGAGAGAGGACGGAATGTAAATCCAGGAATGGATTCTAAACGCTAATATAACGTACCCTCAAAGTAATTTTCATGAAAAAAAGAGAACTTACATTTTGTTTGTAATGTTAAAAAAGTCTAGATACAAAATATTATCAAAATCATCACAGCTGAATCCTATAATATTGATTGTTTCTCCTTTTTGCCCTTTAGTAAACTACTTTTAATTTTAGGGTTAGTTATTTATTTTCCAAGCTTAGGCGCAGTAGTTAAAATGATTTAGGTTCCAGGCCGAGATGCACACAGATGGGATAGCGGAAACATCTTGTTCGGTTTCACGGGGTCATGAAAAACATATATTAATTTTACCAAAATCTCAATTTAGACTGTTTTGACTTGTTATTTTCAATTAATATCAAATTGAAAGATTGTATCCATTGCACTATGGTGGACAAGGCAGCCATTGAATAATGTGGACTTGCAGGCCCTGGAGCGAGTTAAGGAGCCCTGTATTCTCGTCACCAGCATTACAATGCTCGTGACACGCATTGTTGAGGAACAGGTCAATCCATGCATAAAACTACACCCGTTTTATTTGATAATATATATATTTGTTAATAAATGCGTAGAGTCTTTTGGTTGGTGTTGTGCTGGTTTGGATATTAACTTTTACTTTCTCTCGGACCCTCAAAGAGCGAAGTATTGTTATCCTCAAAAGAATTGAAATCAAGATTTTGATCATTAATGTCGACGTTTCATGAACCCCTTGAACAGGAAAATTGTTTTTCATGTTGCCATATTATGTCTGTCTGTATTTCAGGCCAGAGCCGAAACCATTTTACCGATTGGGATAAAACTTGGTATCTAGGGCTGTCATTAGGTTCCCCCAAGGGTTATTTGGATTTCGATATGTAACCCTAAAACTAAGGTCGGTTTATTAAAGGGCCAAAAGAGAATAAAACTGACTTTTTCAAAATACTCTCAAATGATTTTGATTAAATTTTTATCTAGACACTGTTTAGCATTACAAACCAAATGGAAGTTTTTATTTTTCCCTGCAAATGACTATTAGGGCACTTTAAAATTGCAGAAATATCCAATTTATATCATATCTTCATAACTATTTGAGATACGAAATAACTTATTACTATAAATATGTACTATTATTAAATATTAAACTCTTTTATTGGATATATATATATATATTTATAAAACCAACAGTTTCTGAGCTACAAGCAAACATATAAATGTTTTATGTAGTACTTTAGTAGTTAGAAAGAGGGCTTTCTATTAAACAGAAAAGAGCTTAAGTGCATGAGTGTTTGCCCCATAAGACGTTTGTATAAGAGATGAATCTACCTAATCCCATGGGCTTTCAATTATACAAGAGTACTTATGTCCCTGTATTTATGGTTCTGCCCCCCTTTCTCCTTGCAGCCTCCTCCTCCCTTGAGTCTAGATTCCAGCCTCCATCCCGTACACTCCTCCCAGCCTTCATCCCCTTCTCTTACCTTGCCCTCCAATCACTTCTCTTCCCTCTTCCCAGTCTCAAAACCCAAGCCTTCATCTGCACAACTTCCAGTCCCCATTCTGTACTCTTAACTCCTTTCAACCATACGACTTCCTCTATCCATCCTGAGCAAGAGGTAATCTGGCTCGATCATGACCGTGTTGATTCCATCCAGCTCCAATCCAATCTCTTACCACCCACTCCACCTACCAGCTGGTCCTTAAAACTTGGCAGCTTAAATCTTGTACCTTAAACGATATATCCAACATATTACCACCCGCTCCTTGATACCTGACGGCTTAGATCTTGTATCATAAGTGATATGTCCTTCCTGCTTACCACCCGTCCCTCAAAATATTCTGAAACTGTTTGTAAATGTTTGAAACGGTACGAAATAATTATACGTCACTCTCCACTCGACACCTTAAACGTTGAGACCATTCATTCTTTAACTTGCACATCGAAAGTCTGAAATGGGGATACTTTCTAAACAAGCAAAACTCTAAATGATGCTCTGATAATTGAATGTTGTTGCAACTTTCTTGATCTCATCGTAAGCTATAATGATTTGTCAAATAACGGTCCACTTTAAAACTACCCTACATAAATTAGCCAAACCATCTTCGACCTAGGTATCATAAAGCTCATGTCTAATCATCTATAGTCTATCCAAACCAGACCTAACTTTCTATAGTATATCCATCATATACATATACATCTTAAGGCTATGCGTCCTAGACCTAGCTGTCTTTTGGCTATACAACCTATATCTAATTAACTAAAGCCCATCTATCTTAGACCTGACTATCTATATTCTCTCCATCTTTAAATCTATCCATATTGGAACTTACCATCTTAAAGCTGAACATCTTATGTCTAACCGTCTATCCATCTTAAAGCTACCAATCTTATTCTTTTATATCTTAAGTTGGACAATTTCACAGATTACCCTCTACTCATCATATTTTTACCTTAGCCAAAAGCGTTCACGGTTTTTTTAGAGTGCTTGACTTGACCCTTCAAAGACATGTTGAATCACGCATGAGTTTAAGGAATGAGGACATTCCTCCCTTCCAAAATTGAAGTCATTAAGCCTGCTTCATAAATAGCCTAAAAACTTTGTTTCCCCATCTAGTACAAAATATTTATCGATTAGCAAGGTTTCATTATCGTTGGTGGAGACATCTTCTTCAAGGAGTTTGCTATTATAAATCAATTTTTGAAAATAACTAGCCCATCGTATTCAACTACAAGTTTCTACCAACATTCGACACCTCTCATCTCTCATTATGGAACAGAATTAATATGAAATGTGTGACTTCACGTCATCATGGGTTAGATTAGAACAGTGGTGACGTGCTCTACACTGAGCTCGGATCAATCATGTATGCTCATCTTAAACGAGAACGTCTGTATGTTGTACGACCGGAGATTCTTATTAAAAGAGTAGAGCAGCTTTCTTGGATTCAAAGTGTGATCAGCAAAAGTGACGATTACATCTTTCACGAATTGGAAGATCTCGGCTGTCCTTACCTGAGAACTCTTAAATCCCAACATTAGGTAGGAAATTGCTCCACTCATCTCAGTACGTTCCATTCATGCGCATCTGAAAAGTCAGACTCCTCCATGACAAGTTCAAGTGTTTTAAGTTTGATTGGTCAAAACATTTGCGATTTGACTAAAAGTGCTATACAAAATGATACCAGTTCAGTCATCAGTTTGTTTTTCACATAATCGCTCTAATCAACAAGTGTAGGCCTCACATCGATTTTGAACATTTATTGTGTTTCTGTGTTGGACAAGACGAGGCTGATGGTGGACTTGACCTAGCCTGTATTCCTAGCCATTCCACCTCTAGAGTTAAGAAATATGCTAAACGTCAACCTGTTAGTCGTTTATCTAAGCCTCGAGCTACTGTTGAGAGTATCGAACCTGAACTCCTACCTGTGCAATATAAATATCTCGATTTGATAAAATAATACAAACTCAAATCCGATGACAAGATTGAAAAAATAATTTGTTAATATGTTTTCTATCACAAATTTATAGTTTATCACTAAGTCGGCTAACCGTGTATAACAGATTATATGAAAGACTTTTTTTTAAAACAGTGAGAAATTTACAAACATTTACAAGTTTAACACTTTTCATCTTAAATATGCTTTTTAAAAAGAAAATATTTAAAATTGTCTCTACCTGTTAATCTTTTACACAGTTTGAGCCTAACGAGTAACCATTCAAGTTTGAACCTGTCCATACCTCCCCTCTACATCACATAAATCTGTTTACATAACTAGACCGGTTGAATCTTGTTTACTAAAAAGGAGGAAAGGAAAATGCTTAAATCATTAACTTGCTCTGTTTTCAAAACTTGGTTTATTAAAAAAACCTTTATAAATCATGAACAACATATTAAAAAGTTGAACATATAAAAAATCATATCAATTAAAAAGTTGAACATATAAAAAATCATATCAATTAAAAAGTTGAACATATTAAATATCATATTGACCAAAGTAAATTATTTACAACAAATTATTTACAACTCATTATATACTTAGGTAAGCAGTGCTTTATTCTTAATGGTTTGAAAACTAGATATTTAAAAAGATTAAATTTGAGAAGGAATATGGCTACTTTGATGCCTGTCCCTGTTCTCGAGTAGAGTAGAGATACCACGATAATGTGTTTACAGTATTGGTTATAATGTAACGTTTATCGTCAACCGCAGATAATGCTACTCTATTCACTTTTTGCGTGTAAAGATTGTGTTGGATCGATCTAATTGTACGAGTCTCACGTATGACTGTATTCTCGTTGATTAGACAGTTATGATGGTCATCTAAACTGAGCGATCTCAGAGCACTCTTCTGAACCCCCTTTGCATAAGAACCATTCAGGGAGAGTTTCTATGATTGATTTAAAAAATATAGTTTTTCACCCTTAAACCTTTTACACATTTAATGTTCCATAGCGAAACCATTCAAGGACAGCTTCCATGATTTGTTTAAAAAGTGTAGTCTTTCATCCCTAAACATTTTACACGTTTAATGTTCCATGGCGAAACCATTCAAGGACAGTTTCTAAGATTTGTTTAAAAAGTGTAGTTTTTCATCCTTAAACATTTTACACATTTAATGTTCCATGGCGAAACCATTCAAGGACAGCTTCTATAATTTGTTTAAAAAGTGTAGTTTTTCATCCTTAAACATTTTACACATTTAATGTTCCATGGCAAAACCATTCAAGGACAGCTTCTATGATTTGTTTAAAAAGTGTAGTTTTTCATCCTTAAACATTTTACACATTTAATGTTCCATAGCGAAACCATTCAAGGACAGCTTCTAAGATTTGTTTAAAAAGTGTAGTCTTTCATCCTTAAACATTTTACACATTTAATGTTCCATGGCAAAACCATTCAAGGAGATATTCTATGATTTGCTTAATAATATTATAATTATTTTGTCGAAAAATGTTAAGACTAGGCGGAATTTGAACAAGCAACTTTAAACTTATAGGAAAGCGAGCTAACAACTAGACTATCCAGCCAGAGAAGTTATTTGTGATAAATGGAGCTACTTAAACAAAAAACTAATAGAATAAATTATTATTATTACTGTTTAAAGGCCCATCGACACAATGAGGTCATTAGGGTCTTGTCATTTAAAGATACAGTAAAATCCCCATGGGGGAATAAAATGATAGATAGTTCACCCGTTGCAATGGATGGGTGGATGCGAAAATAAATTTTAATATACAACAATAAACAATATGTATTGAAAAAATACTCAATATGAGAGAGTAGCAATTTGAAACACACCGTTGGAGTGCTCAAATGGGCTATTAGAATGTTTTTAAGTGATACACCTGCTAATAGAAAACCACAGGTGTATGCACTAAATTAAAAATATAGAACAACCTTTTTAAATATAATAAGTTTGTTAAAATGACAAAACAAACATATTAAAGTATAAATTTATAAAAAGACAAAACAGACAGGTTAAAGTATATTAAAAAACGTGTTAAGAAGACAAAACAACATATTAAATTACACTAAAAATGTTAAAAATAATCTCAACATGAGAAAAAATCCAAATGAGCCACTTTATAAAAGTAACTCAGATGGCATTAAAAATATCCACCTGGCGTATAAAACGGAGTAAACAAATAGCTCCATCCGTGCTATCACGTAGTAGAAAAGTAGGTTACCTTTAAAATCAAGAGCCAGGTGGATAGGGGCATATTTACGACACTTCACTAAAATGTTGTACACAACAAGGGGAGCATCGCAAAACTCACACACACTGGAGGTGGATCTCCTCTCAATAAAAATCCATGGTTCAATGATGTGTGTCCGACGCGGAGCCTTGTCACGATGTCCTATTCTCTTCTAGACTTTCGTATAGAAGAGGGCCATCGTGATACACCGTCCCTTATGGAACGTAGCTTGCTCTGAGCAGGGGTTGAAGTCTACTGCTCGTGCCAGGTGAGTAAGACCCCACGCCGAACATAACCCTTCAGGTCTAAAAACATGACAACCAAACTCACCTCAGGAGGGAGATGAACCACCTCCTTAGCTGCCTGGTTCGCCAGTTCATTTCCTGAAAGACCAGCGGGACCAGAAATCCAGCAAAAGGCGAGCCGGGTGCTTAATGAATCAATTTTTAAAATTTGCTAATGTATCATCTGCAGGAGGGTATTCCAGGAGTAAAGAGTGGACAATTCCAACAGAGCACTCATGGAATCCGTGCAGATGAGAACTGAAAGGTGACACTTAAGATAAACAAAACATAAAGATTTAAATTTGCGTATAATTCTACCGTAAAAACACTGAATTTACCAGGCAAGCCAACTTTAAAATTATTTCCATCTACAACAAAGGCGCATCCCACAGAGGCCCCACACTTTGAACCATCCGTATAGATGCGCTGAAAGCCCTGAAAGCGAGTGGAGAGGAGCTCGTTTAAGGTCCTTTCATAGATAACACGTGGGGTGGTCGCTTTGGGAAACTTGTCAAGATCAAAATTGAATTTTGGAAGTCATATCTTCCAAGGACAAACTCGACCTGGAGATGTGGGGTTAACCTTTGGAAGGACTATCCCACACGTGTTGAAAACTGATAACATACGGATCCCAACTGGCCTTGCACTACGCCATTTGGTTTCATAGAAAACTCGATTTTGGGGATGGAACACAGGATGGTAAGCAACATGCTTTGGCATGCTATGCAGTTTTGACACGTAAGATTCCAGAAGATAGGAGCACCGGTAAGAGAGAGGGGGCTCACCGACGTCAGCACAGATGCTGACGACTGGACTAGTACGAAAAGCCACCAGTAGCCAGTCGAGTGCCAGCATGGTGGACACTATCTAGCATCTTTAATGCCAAAGCTATAGCTGAGCCATAAACAAAACTGCCATAATCAAGTTTTGATCTCAACAAGGCCCTTTAGAGACGTATTAAGGTTTCCATATCTGCACTCCAAGAGCAACCACTAAACACTAACTTTAAGTAGATTCAATGCTTTGACACATCTCGCTTTCAGGTCTTTGATGTGGGGGATCCAAGTTAGTTTAAAATCAAATAAAAGTCCCAAGAACCTTACAATTTCTGAGACAGGTAAAACAACGTTATTCATTAATATGTTTGGAGCTGGCTGTATTCCACGCAATCTGTGGAAGTGGACGACCGTCGTCCTGGCTGCAGAGAAGTGAAAGCCTTTACGCATTACCCACGACCACAGACTGTTGACGGAGAGTTGAATCTGCCGTTCAGCCCTGTGGAGACTTGATGAACTGCAATCAATTGCGTAGTCATCCACGAAAAGGCATGAACGAACAGGTAGTCACACGCTGTCCACAATGCTATTTATCGCAATAGCGAACAACGTGGAGCTCAAAGTACTATCCTGAGGCACCCCGTTTTCTTGAATAAAATCATCGGATAAGGTATTATTTGACCTTACCCGGAAGTGTCTATCAGACGTATAATTATCTATAAAAACAGGGAGGTTTCATACCTCCCTGTTTTTATAGATTAATTAAAAGGGGTCTTTAAAATGCCGTACCGCCAGGGGGTGTCGTACGCCTTCTCCAAATCAAAGAAGACAGCCAAAATGTGTTGTTTATGGAGGAAGGCGTAACGAACTGCTGTATCAAGGTGGACAGGGTGATACACCGTGAATCGGTTACGGCTGAAACCACATTGCATATCAGATAGTAGATTGCGGGATTCTAAATAATATATAAATCTTTTATTAATCATTTTCTCTAATATTTTGCATACACAACTAGTTAAGGCTATAGGTCTATAACTAGTTGGTTCTAATTTATCTTTGCCACTTTTATG
>CABFWB010002201.1:93065-105922 GCA_902151455.1 Timema bartmani
TTTGCAGCCTCACCTATTATATCACCCACTATAACCTCTGGAGACCCAGAGACCAGAGCGGGTGAACCAACAATGGCCGCAAGTACTTTTGTTCCCTGAGGGGGGTTCGGGGGTGAGCCCCAAGGAGGGCTCAGGGGAGGTCCCAGAGGTGGGTTCGGGGGTTTTCCCCGAGGAGGGCTCCTCGGTGGTACAGATGGGGGAGACTACCTTTGTTGAGGTTCCGTCTCTTGTAACAATTTAGGTGCCACCTTAGTTGGCGCGTTATCACTAAGTATGTCTTGGGTAGAGACCATTGGAACAGGTTGCATAGACGTCTTTGTGAGATTAACTACCCAATGACAGTTGGGGTAGTTGATGTTCTGACTGACAATCTGGCTATAAGAGGTTTGAAATACCGGAGCCTGACTAGATGAGTATTCCTTGCGTGCTTGAGCATATGAGATCTTCTCTTTGGATTGTATCTCCAGGATCTTTTTCTCTACCTTCCATTTTGGACAGACCCAAGATCAGGATGAATGTGGACCCTTGCAGTTGACGCAGTACATAAGAGACTCACTTGGTGTTTCGTGAGCCTCCTGTCCGCAATCCGCAAAAGTTGGTTTACCACGGCATCGCAGCTTCGTATTTCCAAATTCCTAGCACTTAAAACAGCGCCGGGGGTTAGGGACATACGGCCGGACCCTGAGCACGTGGAAACCTGCTCGAACCTCCTTTGGAAGGGTTGGAGTCACAAAGGTAAGCATATAATTATGTATAAGTCTTTTTTTCAATGCCGTTCTCTCTCAATACTATACGGTATACTTCGGTGACACTCTGAGGGGCTAGTTCCTCACAGATTTCCTCAATGGTTACGCATTCAAGATCATAGCAAGTGACCACTCCCTTTCAAACATTGAGGAACCTCTGGAGTTCTACCTTCACATGTATACGAAACGTATTGCTCAACGATATTTCTTTAATAGCCAAGATGTTACCTGATTGTATGTCGGACGTTGTCTGAATGAGGATCGTGCAATGACGCAGTTTTCTTACGGTGATACTTGCATTGGCTGCACCATTTATCGCTCTTTCAAGGATAAATGGGCTCACACGTTTCATGTTTTCACCATCGTCTGCTCGAGACAATACCAGCAAGTGGGGCTGAGGCCTCACCACTTCCTGGACTTTTTCCATTAAAGGGCTGGACGGCCTTACCCGTTTCCGCCTCTTATCAATATTATCACCCTGTGAGGGGCCGAGCAGTGAGGTTCCAGCAGAATTTGGCAGTACAGTGCCAGCAGTGACAAGGTTATCGGCCATGCCGTATTTGGGGACAACCTGCACAGTACTCGGATCATAGACCCAGGGTGATCCAAGTTGGTACTACCATATATGGCCCTGTTAACTGTCCCGACGAGAGGCCCCATATGACTCTAGACATGACAACCTTCGCATAGGGCATCGCTGAGAGAGAGGTCGTCGCAGCAAGTGGGTGTAGGAAAGTGCCAATTTTACGTCCGGGCCCTCGTGAACGTGGCCTATATTTTCTCAAAGTAGAGTACCCGGTTATTGTCATCCCTAAGGCCCTTCTACTAACATATTGTAACCAGCGCAATTTCATGAAGGAGCACAAACGCAGTTGTATCCAATAATAAACTGAGGAGAGCCGTGTTCGCTGCCAAGGTCGTCAACGGAGGGGCCAAAAGTCTCTGTGCAAGACTGAACGACAGGGGAAGGGAATAAAGAGGTAAGGAGAAAGAAAGCGAAGGAATAATAATGAAAAGAGGCGTGAAAGGTAAGGAAGAAGAAAAAGAGGTGAAAGGAAAGATATAGGATAGGTTTGTCCTGCACGAGGTACGTCCTGCACAGAAGCCTTCCCTTTTAGTCGCCTCTTACGACAAGCAGGGGGTACTGCGAGACTATTATAGACCCCCTCCCGCAGGTGGGAATAGAATAAATTGAAATAATTAACCTATTTGTTAACAACAACTCTCTTAAAAAATAAAAGACTACGCTTTTATCAAGCACTCGTTAGATAGTAACACCTTGAGAAACTAAAGTTAATTAGTTTTATAAATTTTTAATTTGAAGGGCTATACCTTAAACGTGATGCAAAGGTAGATAAGGATAAATAACCGAAACCTCATTCCTGACTAGGTTTTATCTATTATGACCAAGTGGTATGATGCGTTAAACGTTAGATGCATCTTACAGTTTCTAAAATCAACTTTACACATGATTAACCATCTATAAGAAGTATAGAAACAAAAGTTACTGTGTAAAAATATTACACAAAATTACAAAGAGAAACTCAAGATGGATTTTTTTAGTACAATATCCAAATACATCTCTCAATATTTCGAAAATATTATTTTCTCATGAGTATATCTCTAATTTGGAAACATGAAAAATAAATTATTCGCAAACAAAATTCACCATAGACAAAATGATATAAAAGGTTTTCGTTGTACAACATTCTACTATTTGAAATTCTAAGATTTTTTTTTGTAAAATCATACTATAATGACTGATGAAAGACATCGATGTTGAATCGATATAAATCTAACAAGTTCTATGTATTTTGAAAACTACCTTAGGAAGGGTAACGTGTAATCTTTTGTTTGAAGGGTGAAATGTTAAAAAGATTTTGAAGACCTTAAAAATTACTATATAAAAGGTAATACAGTGAATAAAGAACACTTTATTTTTCGAGTTTCATCTAAGGAGAGATTGACCGACAGTGCATCGACATCATCAAATTCTTCGAATGAAGAATTTGATGCGTTTTACAAGACCCTCAATATCTATACCAATGGGCGCAGGAGGCGCTGAGTGCAGTAGTGTCCAATACGGAGTTCAAAGAGCCATGGACATATATCTCGATGTGACGGGATGGGAGTACGTCCTGTTTAATCTAGATCATTATATTCCTGAAGCGAGCAATCGAACTCTTTCCGCTTTGGAAGAGGAGGGGGATGGAGCTCACCCTGCTCCTCTGCTATTTGAAGACGAGCCTCCAGAGGAGGATGAATACTATGAAGATGATGGCTCAGTGGTTATAATAACAACGCCTCCCACACCATGTTAAATAACGAGGTCTCTTCCACCGCGAATGATTAGTCAAGATATTTAAAATATAACTTTCCAACATTTCTTGCTCTATTTTTTGGGGGGGCTAAGAATTTTAAAAATATATATATTCTAATTTCTAGCGATTCATCTAATGGGAATTCTCATAGTACAGCTAATATTGTTATCGTATAAATTTGATCATTGTTTGTTCGATACCTCGATATTAATATTACTAACATCATAAGAGAACAAACTTTTATAATTTACTCTTAAGACATTTAAATGTTATAGCTGTCTTTAAAAGAGAGCTAGCAAATAAACAATTTATTAATGCATTTCTTTATATTGAACTGTCACTTCTGTCACTGTCTACTTCGTTTCCGTCTTAAACAAATCTTTTCTAAAATACGACCTATATTTTAAGATGGAATCTACAGTTGAGGTTATTTCATACACTGATATAGAACATAAATGTTTTAAAACTCGCCGCATATCCACTTCACATATAGCACCAATTCGGTTGCGTACTGTTGATATAATTAAATCAATATTTTACAATGTAACGTCAAGCTTTGATACAAACCATTGTTGATGTTGAATACATTTCCAGAAATAATTTCAAAGATTTATCTTTTTTTATTATCTATCGGTGAAAGAAAAACTAAAGTTATATCATATTTTTATAAAGTTTCTTATATCAACAGAGAGTTTTTATCGTCTCTACTTTTAGCAGAGTATACCGTAGGATGTTACGAATGAAGATAAAAAATAATAAAAAATGTACTTTTTAAATAAACATCTTTAACTAAACTCCCAAGTTTTCTACTTAATCTTTATCCTTTAAAAGGGTATGAGTTCAATGTTAAGCTTTAAGACTATTGATTATTTTTATCCAAGTTGAAAGGTTGAGAAAGATTTATTTAACAATTAAGACTAAGCATAATCTCTACCTCTTTCTCGAAGAAATTTATCTTTCACATAATAGAGGTCTCTCTCCATTACTGAACCAAGCAGCATTATCACCATTATCGACTGGCAAAGCTAATATTTTATTTAAATTCTTGTCTTGAAAATGTAACTCATTTAGAAGTATTTACTGTTCCATAGTAGAACCGTTCAAGGAAAGCTTCTATGATTTGTTTAAAAGGGCTAGTTTTTCAGTTGAATACATTTTTAAAAAAGCTTTCATGGTTATTAGTCCATTCTCCATCTAATCTGATAAAAGAATAATCAGACTTGTAAGGATAAACTAGCGATGTATAATCTAAGATGTGTAGGTCAAAGAGCTAAGTCTAAGATGCTCGTAATTTAGATGATAGATCCATGGGGTGGTAGATAAAAGGTCTACTCTATCGGTGCCAGAGTGTACTACATCTAGAAATTTCTGATAAAAGGTTACATCGAAGCGTAACTAATGTATGTCTACCAATGTCTAGAGATTTTAGAGATATCTCAGTAAGTGATGCGTAAGACTTGACCACATTCCTGAGGAGTCGGTTGAAGGTGGTGTTTGCCAACCAAGACTTCTCTGTTAATGCACGACCCGTCGATGTGTGACAGTATTGGAGACTACATTTTCTACTTGTAAGATAGGTCAGACATCTTGGATCCTATAACATCTCGTGATTGTTTATAAAGTACACATTCCTTAGGAAGGTTAGTTTTAAAAATGGATATGCAAATAGACTATAGCTGACTAGACATAAGATGTTTAGTTTCGAGATGACTTTTTACTTCCCAAATTATTTAAATCAATTCACCGTGAGTTAATATCTGCCACATATTACTAGAATATATTATTTCCTGTATTCATCAAGCTAAACATTTGTTAGGTATTTTGTACGTGTTAAACAGCAGGTTCAATACGCTACATTCTTCCTCGGAAGAGTCTCTCTCCCGACACTTTATACAAAAACATCCAACAGCCCAAATGAAAATCCTGAATCATATTTATAAGTCGAGGACCTTAAGTTTTAATTATTATGCTCATAAAGAATAAGTAAAGCGGAAACTTTATAGGTGTATCTTAGTTTGTCATAAGACTGCTAGATGGTATTACAAGTGACAAACTTTGATTTATGACTAGTATAGCACATGAATTAAAGAAGGCAACATAGGGTAAAATCAATCATATCATTGTAAATAGAACATTTATAGAGGGTTTTTATTTTCTTCGAGGTTAGAAAAGATAAAAATCATATTGTAAGATGTATTTTAGCATTTTAACGGAAAACATCTGATTTGTGTATTTATAACTATTATGTTTGTATATTTATAAATGCATTCTAAGGAACCTGTAGTATTTCCATATGCTCTTATAAATATATAATTATTAAGCCATAAATACAAATCTATGGTACTTTTTCAATAAAAGACACGAAAAGCATTAATTGGTTTTTAGATCGTATACCACATATTTTTCAACATTTAGCATTAAAATTTGAAAAAAGTTGATCAATTTTTAGAGGAAATAAACTCATTAAAAAGCTTATTTATTTTTGTTGTGAACTTGGATAGGAATAAATAATGTAATAATTTGATTTGTCAGCATTCATTGTAAATTTATCTAGTTTTAGATATTCACTCACTGTGGGTCTTCTTATATTAATGTGTTTTAATTAATATTGAGCTATTTTCCTGCATGATTCATACATTATAATAACTAGCGTTCGGATATTTATGTAGAACTATGCTACAAATTACGTATCAAAATAAGTTAAAATATATATTAATTGGGAAATATATAACATTGAATTAATAAACCTTCGGTTGAAAGAAATGTTGATAATAATGCCATTTGTGTGTTGGCGTTTGTATTGTGAAATTCTTGGAAAATTCACCTGGTTGACAGCTGAT
Organism: Timema bartmani; assembly: GCA_902151455.1. Classification (NCBI taxonomy): domain Eukaryota; kingdom Metazoa; phylum Arthropoda; class Insecta; order Phasmatodea; family Timematidae; genus Timema; species Timema bartmani. Next base: position 98,973 of record CABFWB010002201.1, read on the forward strand.
GTTTTGTTTTCTTATTCCACTGTTGCCGGTGCTTTGAACACAAGTGAACGTCAGACCACCAGCTGATATTAAGATTCAGATGGACACCTACTATACAATAATTAAATTTTTATATAGCCTATTTCTCAAAAAACTATGTTTATTAACCACATACGATTTTTTGTATTATATTTAACTTGTAAATTTAAATTTAACTATATTAATAAAATAAGTTACAAGCTATTATTCACTTTGCTAAAATAAGATATCATTTCGATTGAATAAAAATTAAATTTAAAAAATACAAGAATATAGTTTTAAAGTTATATTGTTCTAGAGAATAACATAATGTTCTATCATTAGAGCTCCGTAAAAATTGTTTGATTTCTAGTTAAATATAGTTTTTTAAATCTCACTTTTCGGTGTTATTTCGTGTTTATTCAAAATTACATGTTATCTGAGGTGCTTAAGTATTATTTGAATTTGAGAAAATGTATACAAAATTAGAATTTACTATTGAAACCTTATATATTTGCTTTAATATTGTTCGACAAGTTTGTCTGCATATATAACAATTTTGTAGCCTAAGGTTAGCCTAGACACAACAAAATACTAATCAAATTACAGCATGGTCAAAATTTCTGCTTAATTTCTTCTTAATATCGTGTTATTTAAAGATTTTTTTGTAAAATCTGTGTTATTTCATTTTATAGGAGGTTTTCGTATAACAAGATGATTTCATTTCATGTCACTTTTCAAAAACATTGTAAATCATATAAAAAAACAATCAAAGGAAAAAGTACTTGATTCCATCTTTGTATCGGACTTTTAGCTTTATCGCGTCTCACCATTTTTACGGGGCTCTACCTACCATACGTGACGAATATTTATAACAGAATAATTTAAACAAACTTTCTATTTTCAAATTAAATTATGTCTAAACTCTTGAAAAAGCTATCTGTCATCGGAATCACTTCTCCCAACCCTCTTTTAACATTATATATATTTCCATCTTTTGTAAACCCAGCTAGTCCTCCCTCCCTCCCCAAATTAGATCCTGTTCAGGTAAAACAGTTGAGACCCTAATTGTCTATCACTTTGTTACTTTTATACCTCCAAACCTGATTTATTGAAAATGTTTCATATGATGTATTTACATGATGTATGTGAATAGTTTTTTTATATATTAGTCTTGATTTTGTTTAGCTTATAAATAATTTGTATACACAATCTGTGTTTCCTTGTTTGGATGAAACCTATTTGTATAGCAATGGTTTTGTAAGAAGAGTTAAAAATACACTCTTTAAATAGTTTTATTCATGATTTATAGACAAAAAACCTTTTAGTAGGCTACTTATTGTGGGATTAATTTAGAAGATATTAAGGTGAGACGGAAGGGAACGTGAAAAAAGCCAGTGTTTTTGCAATGTTTATGGCAAAACCTTTTTTTGGTCAAAATAAATAAAATATATTACTCCAGTATAAGCATAGAATTTAATTTTCTTCGTATGTTGACTTAACATTTCTTAAATATCTGTCAAAGATGTTCTGGAATTTAGTTACAACTTTTTTCATCATTTAAATAGTTTGTTAGATAATGGCGCTACGCTCATCACAGATATTCAGAAACTGTTGATATCACTATGTGAATAAAATTTCACTCTCTGTTCAGAATGAAGCAATATTTTATTTATTTTAGCCAAAAAATATTTTGCCATAAGAACTGAAAAAACACTGGCTTCCTTTCGTCCCATTCCACCCCACCTTAAGATTCAGTGGCGCATCTAAGAGTTTACTTTAGGGGAGGGTGGGAGGGCATATGTGTCAAATCTATTATTTCTGTACCCTGACACATTATCTTAGTTAAGACTTAATTTTTTTTTAAGAAATTACCAATATATATATTGCTAAAAAGGGCTAAGAAATCATTGTAGGTCTTGTTGTACACATTAATATGGGTAAAAGAGTCTTAATGACGTTACATGACCTCTACTAGGGTCGATACGTCGGTTAACTCCAATAATAATATTAATAATAATAATAATAATAGAAGAGTCCTAGAAAATATATGCACACAAACCAGCCCATGTAGAGGTAAAGGAAATTTTGTATTTTAGTAAGAATTAAAATAAATGGTACGGCTGTAGAAACGCTACACCAAAGATTATAAATTAAAGAATATACAGTGCCATTAGGAACTAGAAACACTGTTACTGAGAAATTGAGAAAAGAGAACTATATTGGCCTGCAAAGAGCATAAGAATCAAATTAATTTTCAAATACCTGAATTAAAAGGTATATATATTTTTTAGTAGCTCAGATATCATAGGTTTTATAAAAATGTATTTTGAATAAAATATTTTTATCTTTAATAATACTACAACTTTACAATGATAAGTTATTTCTTATCTCAAATAGTTGCTAAGAAATGATGAAAATTGGAAAAATTCCCTCGTGTAGGGTACCCTCAAAATAATTTTCATGAGAAAATGAGTGTTTCCACATTGTTTATAGTGATTATCAGTGTCTAGATATGAAATAAAATCAAAATCGTTAAAGCAAATTTCGAGATTTTTTTTTTATAATAATAATAATAATAATAGAAGAGTCCTAGAAAATATATGCACACAAACCAGCCCATGTAGAGGTAAAGGAAATTTTGTATTTTAGTAAGAATTAAAATAAATGGTACGGCTGTAGAAACGCTACACCAAAGATTATAAATTAAAGAATATACAGTGCCATTAGGAACTAGAAACACTGTTACTGAGAAATTGAGAAAAGAGAACTATATTGGCCTGCAAAGAGCATAAGAATCAAATTAATTTTCAAATACCTGAATTAAAAGGTATATATATTTTTTAGTAGCTCAGATATCATAGGTTTTATAAAAATGTATTTTGAATAAAATATTTTTATCTTTAATAATACTACAACTTTACAATGATAAGTTATTTCTTATCTCAAATAGTTGCTAAGAAATGATGAAAATTGGAAAAATTCCCTCGTGTAGGGTACCCTCAAAATAATTTTCATGAGAAAATGAGTGTTTCCACATTGTTTATAGTGATTATCAGTGTCTAGATATGAAATAAAATCAAAATCGTTAAAGCAAATTTCGAGATTTTTTTTTTTCTCTTTTTGCCCTTCAGTAAACTTCCTTTAAATTTAGAATTAGACATCTAATTACAAAAACCCCTCGGGGGAATCTTATGAAAAACCCAGATACTAATTTATAGCCCAATCGTTAAAATGTTTTCTGCTCTAGCTCGAGGTACAGACGGACAGACAGACGGCCGCGCGAAAAGCACTATTTTGGTTTCAGGGGGTCATGACACATCGACATCTATCAAAATCTCGAATTCGAGTTTTTTGACGATCACAATAATTTCGCTTCGAGGTGTCTAGAGAAATCAAAAGCTTATTTACCCGAAGCGGTGTTCTAGAAGTAGAGTTGTTGGCTTGATTGCCAGTGACAGGTAGGTCGATGTTTGAGTCTCGGCCGTATGAACTGAAGATGGCTTTCCACAAATGATTTATCACTCTGATTTTCCCATCTTCACTCCATTCAAATGCAGGTTCACTTCCTCCTAGCTACCTTCCTCATCTCTAACCAATCAGATGAAGCCATCAATAACCTCATTGCTGAGCGTAACAATAAAAAAACCTTAGTCTAGATAGTTTAAAGTCATATAAAATAATCATAGTAAATTAATTAACGATACTATTTGGAAACATGGTTTACCGAGTTATATTTAATTCATTTCTTTTATTTTATTTTAGAAAACAATGTTCTTGTTAATATGGGGTTCAAAAAAAGTTGACAGTATAATTTGTGAGGTGAGGTAGGCGTACAGTGTATCAATTCTTTTTCATTGAAATGAAATTTAAAAAATGGCAGTTTTTTTGCCAACTTTGACTCATGGTTTTGTTTAAGAGTTCCAATTTTTTTAACAGCTTGTCACCTAAAACAAGGTGTGGTTTTCACTTTGTTTCATTGTATCTTCTGTACAAACGAATGGTGGAGCACTTATATCTTCCCCCTTACACCACGTATTTAAATAATTAGCGAAAGTAGTGACCGTAAAACTATATTACTAACAAAACCAAAATAATTAATTGTGTAGATATATATACACTAGCAGATGCTCTTTGGATTGACGTTTATTTGGCGATCAAGTAGGACAGAAAAAAATGGATTCTACTTTTAATAGAAGAATACAACAATGATCACATTCTTTAAGACAAAATATTTGAAATACATAATTGTTATTTTATTTTAAAAGATAATTTTTAGCCTATGTGTTAACCGGACGTCCAAACTATATCTGTGCGTTAAGCGTATAATCCGAACGGGTAGTAAGACGCGGTGCTAAATATTGATTATATCTGTGCGAGATTTCAGCGCAATCAGTGCAGTGGTTTTGCGTTAAATAGGAACATATTGATACTAGTCTATATATATTTATACAAATAGAAGATTTCTGCCAACAAATAGTTTTATATATTGACTATCCGAATTGTTATTAGGGAGTGATATGATCTATTTGTTAATTTTTATCAGATAACTGAGAAAGAATCAATGTGTGCTGAATGTGAGTAATGTATGTACTTTATGAAAACAAAACGTTGAGCTATAACCCCAATTAATTTCTTTGTTTGAACATGGATGCTGGAATTGACCAATGCGGACTTATTAAAATGAAAGCATTTACAAATTAAAAGAGTGAGTTAAATAAAATATTATACATAAAAATATAGAGCTTCAAGAAAATAAATATGTAATGGAAATCTGGGCTTAGGAGAGACAAAAATTTTGAGATCTAAAACACCCCAGATAATCATAAAAATCTGTACTGTATTTTGTATTTATTTATATTAATACCTTCCGCCCGCAGGCAGTACATTAACTCAGCTGTGGGTGTGTTATTGCCGCTTACTGTCCGTTGGGACTAATTTAATGACACGTAATAATAATATAGAGCTGTAATGTATTCAAGCTGCCATTCACCAAAAATAGGATGTACTACATTTGACTAGGCAGTTAAAACTATAAAGTGGACAGTTTGAGCAAAACCTACTATCTCTAGATTGTCTCTATGAGGTTCGTTCAATATGAACAGTTTAAAACTTACATGTGTATCTATATAACATCTATTTGCTTTCTCGCTATTCTCGACGTGTAGTACGCCGTTAAATGTGCTTTGCTCGGGCTTAATTGTCAAGCAGAAAAATCCCTAAAATAACAAAGAGAATGTTAAATAAATGGTACGGAGCTCTGAAAGGACTTTTTCATTCCTTTGTTTAAAAATTGAGATATGTATTCACAACTTGTAATAAAGTATATGTGAAACGGAAATACTCTTAATTTTAGGGTTACAGACAGACGGCATTGCAAAAAACACTTTTTAGGGTTCGGTGGCTCATGTAACGTCGACATCCACCAACATCTCGGATTATATATATTTTTGTACGGTAGCAATACTTTACATTTAGTGTTCTAAACGTTAAAAAAAATACACACACATAGCTTGGAAAATATTGGTTTTATAAAAATATGTTTCAAATAAAAGATTTGTATTATAAATATACCTATATAAAGGCAACGATAATTCATTTCATATCTCAAATAGCTACGGAGATAATATAATAAAAAAAAAGAAAATTTAAGCATCAGACCGGAACCCTCAAAGTCATTTTGACGAAAAATTGGGGGTAGCCATTTTGTTTGTAATATTGATCAATGCTTACAAATGAAATTTAATCAAAATCGTTAGAGCTTATTTTGATAAAATCTTTTTATCTCTTTTCGCGCATGTTTAAAATATGTACCCTTAGTTTTAGAATTATGTATCTAATTCCAAAAACGCCTTGGGGCAAACTTATAAAAACCTTAGATACTGAGTTTAGCCTGATCGGTAAAATAGTTTAAGCTCTGCTCCAAGGTACAGACAGACGGAAATTCATAAAACACTTTTTCGGGCTTGATGAAACTTCGAAATTCATCAAAATCTTTAGTTTGATTTTTTGACGATCACGATACTTTCTCTCTACCTGTAAGGTAGCGAGAAAGTAAAAGGTATGTTCAGTAAGTAATGAAATTAAACACCGGCTGACTATTTGATAATTTGCTAATATTGTGTAAAATGGTCTGATTGGTACCAATACATATTTGTATGTAAAAGCGGGACGTGTTGCAGAGAAAATCACATGATACATTTATTGGGGAACTAGATGAGGTGTTTATTTTGGAAACAAATTAGTTTATAAGTAATGTGTCACTAAAATATTTCAGAAAGGTCACGTAAATTAGGCCCTACTCATAGCTATTAATATGAAAAAAATTAAATTAAGATTTATTAGCTTAGTTAAATCAAAATACAATTTAGCAGAAAAATTATATTTATCATATAAGGTAAATGTGTATATAAAAATGTATATACTTAAATAAAATAGCCTGTTACAAATAAACTAGTCACTCTATATATGTTTTATAAAAAAATGTTATTTATTCACCCAGAACCAAACTGCAGAGAGTTCAGTGAAACGTGAAATATAACACAGAGAAAGTTGAACTATTGCCAGGATTTGGAGGAAGCGTTGAATCAAGGAGGAGTAGGAAAAAACCGAGACAGTTGAATTAACCAACAGGGAAAAACGATGTGGCAGCTTAATCAAACCTGCTGAGCTAGGGGTGCACCTAACGCACTTCACTGTGACCCTGAGCACCTGAGTTTGAAAAATATATTGCGTTTTCTTAGCACCCGTTCGCGTATCTTGACGCTAATATTCTAGGGATAGGTAATATTGAATTAAGAGGCAGTGTACCCGTGAAGGAGAAATGAGGAATCCTTAAGGAACAGTAAACATAGTTGGTATTAAACCCCGATATCCCCAGGTAGTCCAGTCTATTGCCAGAGTGATGTCGTGAAACACATACAGTGCTGGATTAAGGGGGGGGGGCAGCTACA
>CABFWB010002201.1:107668-118593 GCA_902151455.1 Timema bartmani
TACTTATATTTAATTACTCTATGGCATTGGAGAATTATTGCGTTAAGACTTAAGTAGTATATGTTTACAACTAAAGCTCACAAAATTGTATTAATATATTTGCAAATATCTCAGAAACTGCTGCTTTTATAAAAATATATGTCAAATAAAAGTTTTTTATTTCTAATAGTCCTACAATTTTGCAATGATAAGTTGTTTAGTTTCTCAAATAGTTGTGGGGATACGGAAATTAGCGCTTCTGTAAGGTACCCTAAAAATCATTTTCATAGGAAAATGAAAATAGCCAGTTTATTTATAATCTTAATCAACGTCTAGATATGAATTTTAATCAAAATCGTTGGAGCAGATTTTGAGAAAACCTTTTTTTTTCTCTTTTCGCCCTTTATAAAATTACTCCTAATTTTAAGTTTTAATAGACACACAGACAGAAGGCATTGCAAAGAATATTTTTTAGGGTTTAGGGGGGTCATGAGACGTCGACATCCATTAACATTTCAGGTTAGTTTTTTTTACGGTCGCAATACTTAAATTTTAATGCCCAAAAAGTTCAAAAATATATATAATTGCGTATAGATTTAAAGTTATTGATTTTATAAAAATATGTTTCGTATAAAATATTTGTATTATAGATATATATACATAATTGTAATGCTAAGTAATTTCATATCTCAAATAGTTTCGGAGCGATTATAAAAAATGTTAATTTGCACATCAGACCGGAGCCCTTAAAGCCATTTTTCTGAAATATTGAGAGTAGCCATTTTGTTTGGAATATTTAATAATGTTTAAAAATGAAATTTAATCATAATCGTTAGAGCCGATTTTGAGAAAATTGACTTTTTCTCTTTTTGCCCTTCAGTAAACTACCCTTAATTTTATGGGTAGATATCCAATTCCAAAAAACCCTCGGGGCAACCCTATTAAAACCCTAGATATCAAGTTTTAGCTCAATCGCTTAAATAGTTTAGGCTCTAGTTGGAGGTAAAGACAGACAGATAGACAGACAGACGGAAATTCAAAAACAACTTTTTCGGATTCAGGGAGTCATGAAACGTCAAGATTCATCAAAATCTCAACCACATTCTCAACTTACTGAAAAATATGAAACAGCAACAAAGTTTGAATTTTCTAATAAATGGATTATAATGTTATAGGCTATAAAACCACTATAAATTAAAAATAGAATTAAAATTTTTTATCTAACAAAAATAAATACATCATTACCAACATTTTTAAAATTTCAGCTTTTTTTGTAAGAAAGTAAATGTTAATTGTTCAAAAATAGTTTGTGCAAGTATAATGAAATCTTGACACGCTCAATTATAGCAAGTTAATAATTCATATAAAAAACTCTACATCTCACAGTTAATAGTTTAAGGAAAGGGAGATAAATCAAAAAAATAAATAACCCCAGTGCACCTGACTGAGATTCAAATATTGACCCTCCCGTTCTGTGACTTCTTAGACCGCGAGACCACCATTCACGCCGGGAATTAAAATGATTACGTTTCTCGGGTTCTCTTTTCATGCCTGCTCGCTGTTTGCCATGAGATTATGTAGTTCTACACACACTCGAACATCAGGTGTATTATATCATGGAAACAATGGTCAACCCATTATGTTTGGTTTATTCAAATGGATCATCCAGAAGTTGTCAATCAGAAATAAAATGTGTTTAATACGCAGCAGATTTAAAGTTTGGTTGTTAGCGCGCCGCGGACCTTAGATACAGCAGGGCTGCAAGCTAAGTGAAGTTGAAAGAGCCCTTTTCCTTGTTTATAATCAGACCAGAAGGCTTCTAGAACCTTCCAATTTCATGAGACTTCACCATGATTTCATTAGCTTTTATGAAACGAAAGAAAAACAATTGCTAGAAAGAATATTTGGGAACCTGTTAACAAAGCTAAGATTTTAGGACGACGACACAGAGTTTTGTTAACAACGTAAAACATAAAATAAAATAACAGCCCTGTTTTGTTAAACCTTAAAAGATGATTATATAGCTCATATGGATTGATTGAATTTAATATTATAAAATTGTTCATTAATTTGAAATATATTAAGGGTGGGAGCTTTTGATTTATAATATTACGAAAGGGAAAATTATAATCATTATACAGTAATGTTCATAATAAGTGAAAAGTAAATTATTATTTTTAATTAAAATAATGTTGACACATTAAAACTGATCTTTTACCGCCATGAATTAGACGAATACGACAAGTTTGGATAAAATAACATAGATTGGTTCGCGCACTATAAGTCTACTACAGTCAAATGTTCACAAGACTGATCTTTTAAAAAACAAAGCACACATTTCTTAGAACAATATTTATAATGTTTTAATGTAACATTAATTATATTTTATATTTATTGATAATATCCATCAAAAGTGACGGTTGCGGATAACATGACCTGACGTATAACTACTTGAAAGAAGATTTAGTTTTTTTTATAGTTGTTGGATAAGTCCTTCCTATTAAAATTATAGTATAGCTATGCGGGCATTGCGCATATAATTGCCATAACAAGGTAAGGATGAGGAAGGTAGAAATTAGCGTAAATGTATCAAAATACGTTAGTCTGCATATATCCAGAAACACCTGATACAATAACAATAATGCATGTCCCTTCTAATATGCCAAAAGTATATATTTCACTCCTGTTTACTATTTTAGCTGTGAGAACATTTTTTTGAAATATTATAAATTATTGTGATACAGGTAGGAATAGTATTCATTAGTCTATCTACAAAAGTTTTGAAAAACAAAGAAGTCAAAAAGAATTATTCAAAAGTTACACATATTTATTAAAACCATAAAATAAATTTAAATTAAATTTTGTTTCTTAAGTCTTAATTATATAAATATAATATCATCATGTTTTTATTTTCAAAACAATAGATGTACTTACTAATACTGTAAAAAATTACTGTTTAAGACCAGTTTAGTTTAAACTCATCAACTTAAACTATTATGTCAAAGGAGGAAGAAAGAAAGGAGTAAAAGTATAAAAATAATTAATGGGCTCTACACGACCATTAATCTTCTATTGGACACTTCGTGCTATTAGATTTGATCAACTACCTTTTTAATAATGTAGAGAAAAAATTTAATTCCACACCATATCTTGTTTAAAATGTCGGACATAAGAAGGCTACATAAAATACCTTCTAACATATATATAATAATCTAGATCTAATGTTAACAAATCCGTTCTCATAAAGTATAAAACTTATATTCAGATTTAAAATACTCAGAGACAGTGGTGACGCCATTGTGGCGATAAAGAAATCTAATGGAGGACCACTCTTGAATAACCAAGGGAACCCAAGGGTAGATACACTATAAATAAAAGTTGTGGTGTTACAAAAGCTTAACTCAGTTTTTGATCTCGTGGTCACTTTGTGAATCCTTTTGAGTATAAAAATAAAGTTGGCCCTAACCTGAAATCATCAGTGTTCGCAAGAGATAGATAGTAAGAAAGGTAATGTAAATATTTGCGTGCGTCAGTGGAAGATACTTTACTTTGGGTGTAGATAGCTGAACTTCCAGCTGGTCAGAGAGTCAAGAAAGAACAATGCCCAATGCAATAAGAGTCCTCGGGGTTGAAGAAGCAACACTCAATATCAAAAACAAACTCCATGGGTATCTTCCACAACTAAACAATATGGACACATTAGACCGTTAGTTAAATTATTTTATTTTTTAACTCAAACTAGAGCCTAACTATGCCTTTTTGTAATATTTAATAAATTATTAATATCAGAAATAATGTTTAGAACTTATATCTTTCATATTTGTAATAATGAAATATTTATATTAATACAATTTAATTATATGTTAACTAATTTAATCAAATTTATTATATAAGAGTTAATTTTAATTTTTATGTATACTACAATCATTTAAATATATTTATTTAAATTAAATAATAGCTTTAAATTATTTTAATTATTGACAGTAAGATTATTTAATTTACTATTTTATAATTTATAAAAACAAGCTACAATAAAATAAAACTTTTAACATAAAACTAAGAACAACAAAAAATTTTTTGGAAAAGAGGTTAAAAAATATCACTTTAAACCAATAAAAAGTTATGCCAACAACGATAAATAATCATATTTATCAGCAAACAACATATCGACCTTTGTAGTATTGGTGTAAAGTGTTCGCCTCAGGACTCATGATCGTGGGTTCAAGCCAAGCCGGGGTTGAACGATTTTTTGTAGTGATAAATATCCGTAGCACAACTTCCTTTGGAGGAAGTAAAGCCATCAATCCCATGTTGATTGTGGCTTGTAAAATAATTTTGGAAGTTATATGAAAATACCTTTCTTGTAAAAATTGGTAGACCCTTTTGCTCTCACTCGTAGAAATTCTCATGTGCTGATATAAACAGTCGGTTCAGAAAGTACACGTAAAATACCTCAAATAAAAAAAATGTAAAATAAATAAAAACATTTATTTAAAACTAAATCAAGAGGCAAACATAGCCTACTTCATTCGACCAGTGCTCCTTCACCCAATGGTCATTTCCTCGAAGATAGAGTTGTCTCGTGTCAGGAGGTTTTTGTGAGAGGTAAATTGAGCTCATCAGTCCCTTTCCTTGAACCACAGCGCCCTCTGGAGACCTACATAAATGTTAGAACTTACGATCATTCATCAACTCTGCCTTCTGAGGAAGTTAATTTCAACTTGGGTCTTTAGATAAAATTTGTCATCCGTTACGGTTGTTTGATTCTTATATTCCAGTTATTTCATTCGAGTAAGTTTGAAATATCACAGTCTCCCTGAGGTAATAAATAATACATACTGTTTTAAATCCCCCAAACCCCTCAAAATAATACACATAGAACGTATTCCACAGTCCAATTTTCATTGGAAGGACCTTATCTGACAGCTAGAGAAATACTACTATAGGCCTTTCCACTCTTGAATGATTGCAGTACAGGTGCCAGATCTCACCCGCTTGGACATTGATGATATTTATATCAGAAACTTAACAAGTGTACACCTAATCATTAGCTACACTGAAGAACGATTATAACAATTACAAGTAAGTTTAGGTAGGGTAGGTTAATGCTAGTAGCTAATCAAAATACAAGGGTACAAATAAACAGTTAAGTTTATTGGTAACAAAACTAAAGAAAACCACTACACATTCACATATACAAGGGTATTCTATACTTTCCAAAACAAATTAAACATTTGTGGTTAACAATATAACTAGAAATCTTTGTTACCAAATTGCTGTGTTGGGTGAGAGGCACCTTAAATCAACACTTAGCCAGACAACAATACTTGGGTTGTAGATTGTGTAACGTGTGACTCCTTAAAGAGGGCCATGCTCACTTTATATAACGAAAATCCACAAAACAGATAGTGACCATAGTCATTCTAATCAGAAGGATTAAGTTAAGCTATAGTTAAGCAATCACACTCAACACGACTCCCAACCTAATGGTTGTAAGCCTCTAATATGACCAGCTAGGTCCAACTAATATGTTGAACAACACTTAAACCAGAAAGCCAGTATTTAAGGAGCTAAAGCGATAGCGGTTAACTGCATTAGCAAGCGTTAGCTTCCTCCAATCAAGAGTAGCTTGAAACAATATAAATGTTCCAACAGTTGGAAGTATTAGTCAATTAATGTTAGAAAGAGGGATACTAGGAATCTGAGCCATCAACTATGATAGGCCTATTCTCAACTAGTTAGAGTGTTATTAAAGTGTGTAAGGTGCTCCAAATGTGCATGAGCACACAATGCACCATTCTAAGAGTAAAACCTAGATTCTCTCAAGGATTGTAAACGTGGAAATGTATTGTGCACTACTTCGATATAACTCGCTCTGAACAGTGTTAGTAGATTCTAGTACCATAGAAAAAGTAACGCTGTATATTATTTCATTTATGATATTTGGTTTAGTGTTTCTACATGCAATGCAATGTATATACCTACTATCTCGTTTCACAAATCTTACGAGTTTTTTTACTAAATGTTTATTTTAATATAAAAGTGAGTGCATTGCACCGTAACATTTATTTATATAAGTAATTGTAGATATATGATAATATAAATAACTTATTAGCCTTCTTATTCATTAATTATTGAGAAAGATTATTCTTGTCGATGAAAATCAGATAGCTATTTTAATCATATTATAAATACAAACATTAAGAAAGTTAGGATTTTAGCCACATATAGTAGTAATTGTTTTCTTGCTTTGAACCCGCGACCCGTGCTAGAGAAAATGTTGGTCACCTATGAATATATATTTGAAGTGTAGCTTAGTTAAGAAATTAGCCAATATATTAAATAGTTTTTGTCAAACTGGACAGTGAGGTGACCAAAATTTTCTCAGGGGCCACCCCTGAGGGCATTCGGCTCTCCACCGGAGACATACAGCCCTCAGGAGACCAAGCCATGGATTCCCTCCGGGACCTGCAGGACTGCAGGACATCTCGGAACGCGCTTCCTCCAGCGTTTCAGGACCTGATGTCTCCAGACGGCTCCCTGTGGGGCATGCAGGACTTTAGAGCACTTCGGGAGGCACTGCCTTAAGCGTTTCAGGACCTGATGTCTCCAGACGGCTCCCTGTGGGGCATGCAGGACTTTAGAGCACCTCGGGAGGCAATGCCTTCAGCGTTTCAGGACCTGATGTCTCCAGACGGCTCCCCACGGGGCTTGCAGGACTGTAGGACACATCGGAACGTACTGCCTCCAGAGTTTCAGGACCTGCGGTCTTCACCCACCACCCCACGGGACATGCAGGGTGGCAGGACACATCAAGACGCTTTGCCTCGGGCGTACCAGGACCTGCGGTCTCCAGGTACCTCAGGCTCACTGAAAACTATTTTACAGGCGCAGCCTTCAGGGGTTCGAACTGGTCGTATTGACAAGAGGCTCGCAGTGTGACCTATGAGAACCACAATTTCAAGATTCTCAATAAACAATAGTATTCTTACAATAAACATAACAAACCCTTCACAAATATTAAATACAATCACTCCAAGTGATGATAGTGATTCTGATATCGATATAGACATAGTGATGAGAAAGCTGTTGCCCCGTTATTCCTCCATTGATATATAATTGTAGCCAATAATAATAATAATAATAATAAGTAAACTGTGTACTATGAAATTATTTTAATCCTCTCTTTTATATTTATTACAAATATATTAATTTTAAATATATCTTAGTTGTGCGACGAAATTATTTTTAAGTTGGTAGCATTGGCTCTCGCCAAAACTCTGTTTGATTTAAATGTTTTAATTTCTTTATTTTTGTATATCCATGAACGTAATCTCTTACTCCATGGTACCAACAAGCTATAAATATAAAGTGGAACAAGGCAGTTTAATCTGCTTACCTCTAAATTTGCAAGAAACCCATTATATTCCATTAAAAGGAAATTCAGTCTGTTTACATTCAAAGAACCACTAATACATTTTGGCGACAGGCTTGGAAGTACCCATGCCCAAGGACATACTATATTTTGTTTCGTTCATTTTACAGCGCGATTATTGAATTTGGACAGTAGACGTCAAACTATTACCCTTAATAAATCTCCATAATTTCCAAGATAATTTTACTAAGCTTCATTATTCTTTGAATATCTTTAAATGTGTCTACATTATCAAGCTAATTAAATCCGAATTCATTCTTCAATACTCTAGTGATTGTTTTGGATTTTTTTAACGATTCTGTTTCTTTCCATAGACAACGTATTGTAGCGGGATTATTTGGAACACTTTAAATTATAGCAAGGGTCTTCTCTTGTCTTCGATGGATCTGATCAGGACTGAAATTTATCCAGTTCCTTTGAAAACCATAACTGAATGGTAAATATGTGATTAAGGAAGCATTAAACTAGCTCAGAGGAGAGTGTGGTGTCAGGTAATGAACTGGAGATGTTTGTGAAAAAAGATTCCTCATTCTAGTTCCAAATATGAGGATTTTAAATCTCAAGTGGTATTTGTGAAGATTCCTTAAAGGCTTTTTTTCTTTTCATAGTGAGATCAGTCTAATTTTCATCCAATTTTGTACAGTATTACTTCAGGCCATCAACTTTCAAAAAACCTATTATAAAATATTCTTCAGTAACTTAACCAAATTTACTAAACTTAATTGGTCACATATTTCAATCAGATATATTATTATAGAATAATAAATAATTTTTTTTCACCATTTGGATATAACATATATATTTTATCTCCAGAATATATTTTCCATTATATTTTATTTAAATTAACCACAACCCTAACAAACTTTGTCTCTGTAAAATAACACTCATTTCATATTTTTTTATTACATGTTACAAATAGTATTGTTTGTCTCATTAAAAAAATACTCCAATTAGACCTACAAATTACGTTAGTACTGTTATTTAACCGGAGCGCCTCAAGCAGGTACACTAAAAATGAATATATATTATAAATATTTATATGAATAATATTTAAAACAATGTTTACATGTCTTTATTAGTAGCATTTTTTCCTAAAGAGATTGCAACATTTTAATATATATATTTATTACCTATGTATCTTATCATGTGTCCTGGTTTGTTCCCATTAAGGTCTAAGATATACTCGTAGATACATATTCTAAAATGTAATGTAAAAAAAAATATTCCATGTATACTTTTCATGGTGTGAGCTATATTTGTAAAAGCTTTATTTGTGTAAATAAATATATATTATAAAATTATTATGTTTGTGTTTTAACGTCTACCCCAAAATACCACCTCTCTTATCCTATAAATACAAGCTTATTTAGCTTAGAAGCTCAGTCTCAAACATTATGGATAAGTTTAAACATTCAGAATAAAATAATTGTTTATAAAATAATTCAATCCTTTTAATTTCTCCTTGGGTAGCAAACTAACGTCACAGTAGTTACAATTTATAAATGGAAAAAGTGAATGTGTGTGTGTGACACTTTACCTTAACCCATATTAGTTAAAATTATAAACCAGTATTTAAGCTGTGAAACTGGTTGAAATGCTAATATTAATAGTATACTTGTTCCTCCTTTCTTCTCACATCCTACAGCTCAAATAAATAATATATATTTTTGTTGTTGTTAAAGCTATAGTACCTACACATGTGTTATCAACAAAGCTTAACATTTACCACTCTACGCTATTTAATATTTAATTCTGGCAATGTTGTCACGTGTTTATTGCTAGCTCTTCCCTGTATTTGAATATTCAAGGATTTTGAAACAGCATGCTCTAAGGATTTTTAAAATAATAACATTTTCTTACTAGTTTTTTATTGACAATCAGCAATTAATTATTTTAATTTAAAACATTCATAGTGTGCAACCACAACACCATAGAGTTTTTCTTGACAAGCAGCAATATTATTATTATTTAGGTCTTGTGAACACTAGAAGTAATTAGGTTGATAGTTTAGAGTGCAACATGAAATATATAATTATGATGGCAAGAAAAATATATAATCATTCTTTTATATAATAAAAGCACCAGGAAAGAATATCAACTCTTCTACTATGAGTAGGAGTCACCTCCAAAACAGTTTAGGACATGCTGAGAGGCGTAAGAACGCCTATTCACAATATATCCAAAGTTTTACTTGGCATTCTTACTCTTCCCACACTGTCAAGCACAATAATGTTCAGTTCATTGCTGGTCTCTTCCGATAGCACAACGTTATAACTTTTGTTTTTCTCAAGTTCGTTTAAGCAGTTGACACGATTACATTCCTCTTTCTCGATCTGGTCTAATGCACCGTACAATACCTTCTCGTCCCAACAGGTGAGCAGTATTTTGAGGTGTTTGTGGCAAATAAGGTTGGAGAGCTTTGCGTAGGACCCCTCACAAATAGCTACATTTAAATGACATAATGGCCACTGGAGATGCAGCGAAAGAAATGGTGTAGATAAATATCCTTGGGAGAAAAAAAAACACAATCGCTCAAGAGGCAACGCCCTCTACTCACAAACTGAGCAATCATAAGAATATTATAAAATATGTATACATGTTCCCCTATCACAGAGTAAATGTTTTCCCAAAATATGTCACCAAAATGTTACCGCTAGCTACGATTACGTCAGCAGAGTTTGTGAGAATAGCAACGTAGTGAAATAAGGCTAGGGCAACATATATACAGTGAGCACGCCCAGCGTTTTAATTCACTTTTAAACATCACACTTTGTCCTCCTAGATATGTCACACAGCGTGGTTCAGATTTAAATCACTTACAATCTAAATAGTAGGCAGGCTTTGGAAGAAAGACGTTACAGAAACTGCCCAGACTGATTATGTAGTCATCGGGAGTTTCACCCATAATTTTAACATTTGAATAAGTTTTGTACAATTGCTAAATCTTCGAGATACATGGATTCTTCGGACTCTACCTCCTCCTCCTACTCCTCCTCCTCCTCCTCCTCCATTGGTGGTGGGTACGCTGTTAACTCTGGGGGTGGGGGCGGTGGCTGCGGCTTCCTGAAGGGTGGTGGCGGGTGGTGTGGAGCTCGAAAGGGTGGTGGAGGTATGGGCAACATGGCCAAAACGTCCCCTTTGCGGAAATTTTGCATAGTAATACATATCATATCACACAGGTAAGACTCCTCGATTCTCTCGTAGGGTAGTACTTCAGTCGCTCTTATCGTGTGACAGGTAGAGTAGCAGAACTCGATGTAGCCTCGCTCCTCTCTGTCGTGGTTCACTACTTTGATAATTATATGTATATCGCAGGGTTAACGACTCTCGCTAAGGGTTAAATGCTACCCCCCAAGTCGGTTACCACACATTTAAGCCTATAACACATGGAGCTCACAAGAAGGGGTAGTGGAAGGAGGTCCAACAGAGTCTTGCGACAGGGAGCCATTGCTCCCACTCTGTTAAACGGCCGTCGAGAGAGGTTCCTCCTGCACGCTCCCCGACCTCACCG
>CABFWB010002202.1:7202-22011 GCA_902151455.1 Timema bartmani
TTTTTTTTTTTTTTTTTTACATTCTTCGTTTAACAACAGCGAACTTGGGATTATTTTGATAGTTTTTTACTTTCTGTCAGCCCCTCGGAGAGAGAAGTAATGTTTGTTTACGTCCGTTACTGTTTCAAGCCTGTGGGCTGGGCCAATTTTTTATTCAAGCCATATATTTTCCACTGCCGGCCTGTCGTAGCTTCATATCCTTTATAATCTAACTTAGGTTAGGACAAGCACAACATCCAGTCCTCGGCTGTTAAATTATTTATCAATGTGAAAGTATTAACCTATATTTATCAATGATAAATTTTCGGCCATGCCGGGAATCGAACCCGGGACCCTTAGCTCGGTAGGCAGACATGCTACCGACTGAGCTAAGGTATCGAAAAGGGTAAAGTATTGTGATCGTGAAAAAAGAAATCTAACTCGATATTTTGGTAAATGTCGACGTTTCATGACCCCCTGAAACGGGAGAAGTGATTTTCCATATGATATCTGTTTGTATCTTTACCTGGAGGTGAAATCATTTCACCGATCGTTTTCATAAATTTCCCCCGAGAATTTTTGGAATTAAATATGCAACCCTAAAATTAAGTGTAGTTTACTGAAGGGCAAAAAGAGAAACAAATCGATTTTATCAAAATACCAACGATTTTGATTAAATTTTGTATACAGGCACTAACTATTTAACATTACAAACAAAATGTAAATTCTCATTTCCCCATGAAAACGACTTTGAGGGGATTGTATAAGCAGAAATATCCAATTTTGATAATATTTACGCAACTATTTCGGTTACTAAATAACTTATATAAGTAAAGTTGTAATACTATTAAACGTAAAAATCTTTTATTTGAAATATATTTTTACAAAACCAATAGTCTCTAAGCTCTCATCATCATTATCATCATCATTAAATGTTTCAAGCCTGAGGCCGGATCAGTTTAGTCAAACGCTTCCATATTCCTCTATCCTTCCACCACTCTTCCTCCTTTAATTTCTTCATTTATTCTCCTCTCCCTTGAACACTTTCTGTTATCTGCTCCTCCCATCTCTCTATTATCTCATGTAGTCCCTGTACCCCTACTCTTTCCCGGATAACTTCAGTCATAATCCTGTTTATCCTCATGACAGCTAACATGCTCCTCAAACGTTTCATTCCTCCAGTCTCCACTTTCCTTGTCTCTCTTACATTCAATGTCCATGTTTCTTCAGCATGTGTGACAATGGGTACAAAGTACGCCCTGTACAGCACTTAATTACACTTCAAGGACACTTCTCTTCTCCATAGCAGGTCTCTTACACACCTATAAAACAACTCTCCATGCTTTCCTCTTCTCCATAGCAGGTCTCTTACACACCTATGGAACAACTCTCCCTGCTGTCCTCTTCTCATTAAATCCTCTCTACTTCCACCTTTCTCCTCAATCACACTTCCAATATATTTTACATTCTGTACTTTTCTCAGCTCTACTCCATCCAACCTTATAACTTAACAAAACCTTATCCTCTTCCTTGTCATTACCATCACTTCACACTTTGCCATGGTAAACTTCATTATACACTCTTTAACTTCCTCGTTCCATTCTTGTAGTTGTTCCTCTACTTCCTCTTCCTTCTTCCCCCCTCCCCCACACCATCAATTCATCCAAAACATCCTAGTCCCAGGTTCGATTCTTGGTGATACCATAGGTGTTTTTCCCAAAAGTAAATTGTTCCTACGGTCACCGTGGTCTGGGTAATTAGGCTTAAGTTAGGTTTAATACCTGTACTGGTACCACAAAATCATTGGGGCAAAGTAACTTCACCTAGCTGGTGTCCCACCGCTGCAAGTAGAAGACCACCCGCTTTAGTGGTCGCATGGCTTAAGGCGCTACCCCCGCAGTAGACTAGACTATCAATAACGGTGAGATCAAGGTTCAAATCTCGGTAGGGTGTACTGAGGATGGTTTCGCAAAAATTGTTTTCCACCCCCCTTCCACGCAAATGTTGGTATAATTCCTCTAAATATAACCTTCCTAATTCCTAAAGCCATTAGTGTAATTAGTACATGATTGTATAACCTGACGGATAGTAAGACGCGGTGCTAAAAAATGATTTAAAAAAAGTAGAATACCAGGAATGTCTAGCCGATAAATCCTGGTGGCAAACACTAAAAAAAATCGCATTTTTTTAAAATTATTTGGCGTGTGATCAGGATTGTTAAGAACCAAGCCTATTCCTGATAATTAAATAAAAAACTTTCAACGATTAATATAAATTATGATTCAAACACGTCCCAAAATTTACGTGCCCAGATTTATAAATTTCATATTCCCCTTGGTTCTCTCTTTTTTTTTTATCTTAGAGTATCCTTATATTCGTAAAAAAGTAATAAATCTTAACTAGACTCCTTACATCTATTCTACAACATCACTTTCTTTCTCCTTTAATGGCCCTCGAGATTTTCATTTCTAATTAAAATAAGCGCCCTGGGTCCTATCGGGCACACCCTTATTGTGGCCGTGATTCAATTTTATTAAAAGGTTTCACTTCGTGTGTGAAGGGGGTAGGGAGGGGGGGAACTTTCTAAGAGGAGGGAGGGGTAGCTTTACATCATGCGTCACTCGCAGCTCGATGTTCAGATAATGATCAGATGTTCACACAGACTGTGTGACCTTGACCCCACACCACTCTCAAAACAATCGCTTGGTGGTGTAGGTCATTTGCAAATAAATTAATATGAAGGGTACAGGGTAATAAAGGTGGAAAGTACCATTTTAACCCAAATTGAGTTAGTGCTTCCATCTGTTTGACAATCACGATACCTTTCTAATGCACTTTAGATTATGGTTTAGAGAGGAATCTGTCATATTTAAACTACTAAACAATTATTTGCTGGGGTCCTTAAAAGGTTTGAGATATAAAAGTTGTTATCCTGGAAAATATCTGTAATGCGTCTCTCCCTCTTTTCCTCTGTACCATTTATATTTATCCTTTTTTTTAATATAATTACTTAAATTAGAGTTGTTTTACAAAGTAAAGAAGATTAAAATTTAGTGTGAAGGTAAATTTGATTTGACAATAGTTTTATTTAATCAAGATTGCCTCTGTGCAAAGTTCCTGGTTACAGATCCAGAGGTCCCTGGTTCGATCCCCGTTTCTTCCAGAATTGTTCTGTGAAGCAGTGGGTCGGGAACGGGTTCAAACTCAGCCTTATGAGGACAAATGAGGAGTTACTTCAATAAAGAAGTAGCAGCTCCGGTCTATAAAACTGATATTAATTGCCGGAGACACACTTTGGTGGCCGCGTGGTCTGACGCGATACTCTTGCAGTAGGCTAGAATGCCGATGACTGGGAGATCGAAGTTCAAACCTCAGTTGAATGTACTGAGGATGGTTTTCATTAAATGGTTTTCCACTCTTCCTCTCTGTGAAAATTCTGGTACACTACCTAATAATATAACCTTTCTAATCCCTAAAACCATCCGTGTAATTAGTACATACGCGTATAACCCGAACGGGTAGTAAGACGCAGTGCTAAAATAAATTGCCGGAGGGCTCATTGTGCCGACCGTATGACACCCTATATTCGCAAATGTTGGCACTATCATTGCTAACGGTGGCAGCCCACTCGGTTGATATAGCTTGCTTGCGGGCTCACGCCATGGAGTATTTGATAAAAGAAAACATCAAAAAAACCTAAACGAACAAATACTTGGTTTGTATAGTAATATTTTGGTTGGAAGGAACTTTTAGAAAATATTAACTTTTTTTTATGTCAACGCTAACTATGTTATATTTTATTAATAGTGTTATTTCACTGTTATCTATAAAAAGTGATCGTTGCTGATCACATGACTCTACTTATAAATACATCCAAAATGCTTTGGTAACTTTTATCACTCTTTAAAAAGTTCCTTTCTTTTAGAGTTCAGACTGTGAGTTTATTTTTTCGTGTCTTTGTGTGTGATGCTTATATTAATATTCGACCCATTATAATAGTGTGTTGCTAATAGTATGTAGTTATTATATTCAGGAGTTTGCTTCTAACTAGCACACGACCCCGTGAGATACTTTGTATATGTTACTTGATCTACAGGAGAGTATAGCTAATAGTATGTAGTTATTATATTCAGGGGTTTGCTTCTAACTAGCACACGACCCCGTGAGATACTTTGTATATGTTACTTGCCATACAGGACTGTATAGCTAATAGTATGTAGTTATTATGTTCAGGGGTTTGCTTATAACTAGCACACGACCCCGTGAGATACTTTGTATATGTTACTTGACATACAGAACCGTATAGCTAATAGTATGTAGTTATTATATTCATGAGTTTGAATATAACTAGCACACGACCCCGTGAGATACTTTGTATATGTTACTTGACATACAGAACTGTATAGTTAATAGTATATAGTTATTATATTCAGGGGTTTGCTTATAACTAGTACACGACTCCGTGAGATACTTTGTATATGTTATTTGACATACAGAACCGTATAGCTAATAGTATATAGTTATTATATTCAGGGGTTTGCTTATAATTAGCACACGACCCCGTGAGATACTTTGTATATGTTATTTGACATGCAGGACTGTATAGCTAATAGTATATAGTTATTATATTCAGGGGTTTGCTTATAACTATCACACGACCCCGTGAGATACTTTGAATGTGTTATTTGGCATGTAAGACTGTATTTCAAGTAGTTTATATATTATTCTGAGAGACACTACTCGTTTTCTTATAACTTTTCGTTTCTTCTCTTGTCAGTACTGATAATAATCAGATATATTTTGCCTAAGGAACCATCTATTAACCATACGAGGGATGGAGACTGAGCTATCAGAATTTGTTTATTGCAAATATTGGTCGGACGTCATTCATGTGGAAATAGTTATTAAGTTCTTATTAAAGCTGTATTATCAAAGCAAAAGTGTTAATAAATACCTATAATAAAAGTTCCCTAAGTATTACTGTGTATTTGGCTTTTTCATAATTAATTCATTAATGTTCATTCATGCTAGCTAGCTCATTTAACTACCAACGTTGTAACTCTTTAAACTAGGACTTTCTAGTATTTTATATCGTTATCTATTATTAATGTAAATGCCTTTCAGGTCTAAGTTTAATATCACGTTACATTTGCTATGTATTGTTGCTTAACCTAATATTAATAATTGCTTTCAATTTAAAATGCCATTGTGTTGAGGCAGACGCACCTTCGTAGTAGAATGTATGCTAGTTCTACTTTAAGGAGTTACTTCCATTCGTAATGTAGACTCTATCTTAGTGGGGCTAATTGCAAGTATAACCTAGGTGATTCTCACAAATGTTCCCCCATTGGTATAACTATTTCAATAGTAATTAGTTTAATTTACTCTAAATTAATAAAGGACTGCCTTATTATGATCACGTATAATCATATGTAATTCTTTCAACTTATTTAAATTTAATTAAACTGATTTGTTAAACTTGTGTATCTCTCTTATGCTTGTTCCTTCTCTTCCTTCTTTAAATTTTTTTTTTTTGCTAAAGTAATCGTCTCTTCTTCTATCAAATAGGAGAAGAGACGATTCAAAATATTATTTTTATTTGTTTGCTGGTAAACCAGAAAATTTGTTTCTAAGATTTATTTGTATTTTTGATACATATCTATCTACATGAAGCCTTTGTGAGTCCAAAATTTTCAATTCAGAATAAAATTCCAAATTTGATCACTAATTCGAGTCTAAAATGAATCAAATATTTTAAAATAGAAATATTTTGAGTATAATCTAATTCGAAATCTGTATAATAAATTTTTACCAAACCCAAACAGATTATAAATCTAAATTATATATCCTATTTAAATTAAGTTCAATTAAAAGATAAGGTTGCCACACCTTGTTTAAATAGTGAATATATTATTTTAAAAATACGAAATTCCCACGTTTAAATGAACAATAATTCATATATTGTACCTATACTAAATTCTTTAAAAAGTTAAATTATTCAAAAGTTTGACTTTTAAATTATTATTATTTCTAATCAAATTCCATCCAATCCAAGTTTTTAAATCCATTAGGGCTTGAAATTTCTTATCTGTAATTTATAAATATTCAAAATTTATAATAAAATACTGATTATAGCAAAATTCAGATTTGATTTTCGAAGCTTTACACATTATTAATTTACATAATGATTTTTTTAAATGGTCAATGAAATGTAAAACTGTTATTTGTTCTTGTTGGTTATTAGATATTCTCAGGCACCCAAATTTTACTTCTGAGTAATATATTATTATTTTTGTATTTTTTAATTCAAAAAAATTAGCACCGCGTCTTACTACCCGTTTGGGTGGCATGAATATGTACTAATTACGCTAATGTATTAAATATGAGGAAGGTTGAATTTGGAGGAATCCTACCCGAATTTATGCGGAGAAACAGCAAAAAACAATTTAGGCTAAACCATCTTAATAAAGGCGACTGGAATTTGAACCATTATCTCCCCATTATTGGCAGTCTAGTCTATTGCGAGAGAAACTCCTAAGACCATATGATCACCTAAGCAAGTGCTTAACCCTATTTGACTGTTATAAATAATGGTAGGTAATTTGATATCCTTTACATATTTCCTACACCAATGTTATGAGCTAGACTAATTAATTAAACTCCATTGTCGTATCAAGATTTTGGCGAGCCATTGTGATTGAAATGAAGGTAAATTAACACCTTGAAATGCTAACAAGCTAGCCTGAGATATAGAATTAGTTGTAATAGAGGATTAGATTTGTTAAGTTTAGTTTTGTTTCCATAAAAATCCAACAGGGAGGAAACTATGAATTGTGCAATATTGTGTTTCTCGAATACATTAAAGAATATGTTCTACAACTGATTGATGTTTTGATTAAAAAAATAATTTAATATGTATGAGATTTAGTTTGCATATCTAGGAAGAGGGGCAGGATAATTTATGGTTTATTATATAGGCCACACGCCTCACACTATACTCGCATTAGTCATTAAATTTGTTGAATAAAATTGAGAGTCAATTTAATGCGCCTACTTAAGGTGGGGTGGGAGGGAAGGTGAGTTAAAGGCAGTGTATTTGGAGTTTTTATATCAAAACAATTTTTTGGCTAAAATAAATAAAATATATCTCCAGTAGAAACATAGGGTTTAATTTTCTTCAGATGGTGATATCAACAGTTGTTGAACATCTGTCAAGAGGGTCCTAGAATTTGATAACTATTTCTCTTCATTTAAAAATTTTCTCGTCTAATACCGTTATGATCATGAAAGATATTCAACAACTGTTGATATCATCATGTGAAGTAAATTAAATGTTATGTTTCTACTGAAAAAATATTGTTTAATTTTGTCCAAAAAAAATGTTGATATAAAAACTGCAAAAACACTTCCTTTTTCTCACATCCCTTCCATTCCACACTAATAATTTTCTCAGTGGGGAAGTTTTAAACTATAGGTATTATATTTTAATCTTTACTCGGGCTTATTACATAGTTGTACATGTGTAATAAACGTCCAGCTCATCAAGTATAATTTGCCAGTGATGATATAAAAACGAATCAATTTCCAATTCAATTATATTCAAATTTATTGATTAATAAAATCTTTCTTACACTTTAGAAATTTCTTTGATTTAACCTTTCTATATGTTGACACTGGTTTCCAATAAAATTTTCATTCAGTTTTTAATAAAAAAATAATATTAAATATTCGTTTATCATCATCTACACAAAAATATAACGTAAATATAAGAATTTTTAACAAATTAAAATCTCCTATGGCATAAAAATGAACGTGGTGAGATGATCTGGGATAAAAACAGTATAAGAGAACGGTTGTGTTTTATTGTATTATCTTTCTATACCTCATCGTTTAGTAAATATTAAATGATTTTTATTAACTGTTTTTCATGATTAATTTATTCCAATTGATTGACTTCCAAACAACTAATACTATGGTAAAATCTTATAAATATTCAGTTGGAAAAAATGTTTTTTCAAGTGCTCGAAAATGGGAATCCTCTGGCCTAAAAATCAGGATATAGTTTATTTTACGGTACTAAAAATGTCTATCCCATTGAGCAGATTTTGGGGAGAGGAGGTTTAGCCCGCCTTGTACAACCTACTAGTGAACCACATGGTTAGAAGTTTCGACTTCGAGTATTAAGATACTTTGTGGCATTTTTCATTGTTGTACAATCCAAGAAAACAAAAACAAGACCCACTCAAAGACAGAGCAGTGTTGCCAATCGCAACCAGGAGGACAAATTGTTCGATGTATCTCCTCTAGATCGGATTAACGCTATCACGACACAAAGCTCGCAGTCATAGGCCGGAAATGGAGGGGACAGAAGATGGGGGGTAGGGGCTCAGGAAAGGAGGGCAAACTTGGAAGGAGGTGGTTTACCGCAACAATCAAAAGGCGTGTCCTTCCCTCCTCATTGGCCCCAGTAAATAGGTCTCTCGCGCTTAATCTGACCAACCACGAGTCTGCGCACGGTTGCCAGATCGGTAGAGGGAAAGTTCCCAGTCAATACTTTCCTCGGCTAACTACGGCGATGAAGCTCACGAACATCTGAGCATCGCCTTTATTAGGGCTCTAAAAAATAAAGAAGTTAAACTTCTCAAGAGAGAGGGGAGCAACAAGTATTCCCTTTCATCGACTTCTCCAAGGTAGGGAGAAAAATGGCAACGCCGCGGCTATAGTACACAAAATAAAATCATGCAACACAACACGAGTTGAATGCCACCTTCACCTTATTGCGTTATTGTTATTGTTGGGCAGTGGACCATTTTTTTGCCGACGGCTGTGTAGGTGGGGTTGCGTTGCGAAAGGGGTGGGACTGTGATAGAGGTATTGGAAACTGTAATTTGCTACGGGAAATAAGGACAAATTATAGGGGTAAACATTCTCGCGGTGTACGATGGTCATTTCTACCCCGACACGTGACGCGAGTGGTCAGTGCTGAGAACTAGAGGAAGTAAGTATGCCCACCACGCAGGGCGCGGTTCAAACCCCCTCGCGGGCACCGAGCAGACTGCAGCACGGGGTGGAAGACTCGGAAGATGGCCCTCAGGACACCTCCCAGGATGCGCCGAACGGGAAGAGCCTGCTGCAGGTCCAGCATACGGGTGAGGATCCCGCCACCACGCCGCGTAGCGAGCAGTCGGGGAACCAAGCGAGTCAGTCGTCACACCGCAACAACAGCGGCCACCACAACCACGCGTCCAACGGCCTCGCCGCATCCTCCCGACCGGGTTCGGCCCTAGCCATCGCCAACCATCACCACCGGAAGTCGGATACGACGGAAGAAGACGAGGAGGAAGAAGACGAAGACGAAGAAGAGAGTCGTCGGGCCCGCCCGGCGGTGGCGACGGCTGTGGTAGTGGCGTCTTCTAAAGAAGGTGGTTTCTGGAGGGCTACGGCTAGCCGCCCGACCAGCCCCGGAGGGGGCGCCGCGATGGCCGACAACGCCAGCGAGGCCTCCTCCACCATGCTACCCCCCACGAGGCCCAAGTCCCGCGCGGAACACAAAGCCGCCAACAGTAAATACAGCAACTTGTCGTACTGGAGGGCCAGGAGGGTGACATTCTACAGGAACGGGGACCCGTTCTTCCCCGGCGTAGAGTTCCGGTTCAAGCCCGGTCGCGATATCAGTAATCTCGAGGCGCTGCTGGATAAGTTGTCGTTGAGGATGGACCTTCCTCACGGGGCGAGGTACGTCTTCACCATGGACGGGGAACGGAGGATGAGGTTGGAGGAACTTGAGGATGGTAGCTCCTATGTCGTCTCATCGTACAAGACCTTCAAGGTAACATTGTCGTTAATATTGTCACTAAATCTGTATTGGGAGGAGGGGGGTACTTTAGTCAGGTCTACTGAGAAAACATTCCACGTACCGTAACTTTCCTTTACCTTGAATTTAAGAAAGCTTACCTTGCCTGGTTCAACTATGGTGCAGATTATAAGATAGGGCCACAGTGTAATCCATCAAGGTAAGACTGCTACCTTTCAGGACAAACGGAGTGTACTACATTTATTTATCTCTATCCCAATCCATTACCAAACACACCTCTAATTTTTCTTACCATTTTGGAAAATTTTACCTCGTTATTGTTTTCTTCTTTTGTCTGGTAATGGGAGGGATGAGGGGCACTCAGATAAATCACTATAGAAAGAGGAACATCATTAAACGGTCGAAAGAAAAGTAGTTCCAATACAACATGTGACTAGTTTAAATACAAATAATAATTTATATTATAAAATATGCTCTTTTATTTATGTTTTTCGTTTTGTATTTTTCGCTTATCAATAGGAAATAAGATAAATGATAGGCTATATAAAGATATCTTATCAAACCAAAATATAAATGGCGACCTTGAAATTTTAAACCTTGCGGTCTCATGTACTACTTTCATATTAATTTTAGTTAAGTTAGGTTTTAAATGTTCAGGTTATTGGTCATCCATTTAGTCTTCTAAATAATTGGTTATTAATTTAACACCCTTCCCTTGTAAATCATACTAAATAATTTGATCAATCATTGATTCTGTTGACATAAATTATCTATTAATATTATATCATTATTTTTCAACTATAATTTTATCTCCTATATTATTAAATAATGAATAAAATTTTCAAGCACTCAAATTAAATGTTTTTAGAATATGTTAGGCATACTTTTATAACAACTAACTCTGATTCAACCTTCAGAGATATGCTTCACTTCCTCACTTTATTAACATTCCTTGGAGGAAATTGTGCTCTACAATCCACGACCTTTAAGTATTGAAACGCTGAATTTGAAATTAAAATACTTCATTGCTTATTTTGTGGTCACACGAACGCCTCTCTAAAATAGATAGATATGACCTCGAGAACATCCTCAATCAATGAAGACCAAAATGGAATTTCTTTGATATTTAGAGAACTCCGTTGTGTCCATCTTGGGTTATGTTAACATCGTGGTGCCGCAATTAAGTAACTCTCTTGTCTTTTTGGTAAAAACATATTTTAATTAGAGTGATGATTTTTTAATACAACATATCATAACAATATCTTATTCATTTTTACTGCGAGCGATAATACACAAGAATGGTAACTGAAATTATATTATAAAGTTAAATTTACAGTAATTACTAACCAAAAGTAAATTTTATTGCAGTATTTTGAATATTTTGTTTTGAGAATGAAATGGTATGTAAGTGATTCGTTTATTTTATTTTACAATAGTTTAAAAAATTTGTTAAACAATTTACATATTTCCTAGTTTTCAAGCTTTTCAAACTTATTTCCAATTGTAAGATGCTGTTAAAGCATATTATCACCTTACTTAAATAATGCATTAAAATTACCTCACTCAAAAGCTATCAGAATAAATTAACACATTTTACACAATCAGTCAGTTGGGCTTATTAAATATAAATATCTTTTGTTTTAGTGTAAAATCCCCAATGCTTGGTTTAGTTAATTTTTAAGTTTGTGTGCTGATATAATTCTTTGTTTCTAAAGCCGATATTAATTATAATAAATGCTCTGAAATGTGTTCCCTATTAATATCCCTAGTTCCGAATGATGTTCCAAATAGTTAGTTCTACTTTTTAATATTTCTACATTGATGACTTGAATGCAATAGTTATAAAATACCTTTCCACGTAATGGGAAAAAGTCACTCTTTGCAGGTAACAATTAATGGATTTATTATAATTTCTGAGTAATATTGATCCACTAGAAATATTGACTACGAAACCAGAGTAAGGTTATTCCATCCTAGCTTATTTATGATTCCCAAGTATAATACAAGAATAATTCCAATAGTTCTCAATGAAAGAAAAACTAAGATATGAGATGTGGAGATGAAAAATATATTAACTGTGTTTGAAGCAACTTGTGTATTACTGCAATCCACAAGTAATTTGTGTTTGGTTTTCCTTCTAATCCATAGTAAAGTGATGTTTGCTTAAAAAAAATTGTAACAATCTATTTGAAGCTTATCTAAATAGCTAAGTGATTACAGAGACTTTGGGTGTAGAATATCCTATTTGCTTTCACAAGATACTTTAACGATAAGAACGGTTGAGTGCTTGTGTTAGGAAGGGACGATTTATCTAGAACTTTAAAAAAAGACGTAAAATATTTTCATGATTATATATATATATTTTAATGCTGTGTTTTAAATATCAAAGTGAGATGATATATGCAATTTAAAACACATTAATGTTTATTTTTATTTGATTATATCTGAAAGTATTTGCTATATTTAGTGTTTGATTTGTATCGTACATTTTACCAAGATTACAACTAATAAATAAGTAAAGTAAATTATGTTTTAATGTAAATAGAGTATCGTGTGAACCAACCAATAATGAGTTTAGTATTTCTTTTTTCTTGGACACCAAAATAATATACATTACCATAGTATCAATATATTTTTGAAATTTCAAACCTTATTTTATTATTCAAAATTGAGAAAAATTTAAAGTTCTTGAAAGCTTTTCTATAAAAGAAATTATGGTGTATATGATTATATAAATAAATACACGTTAATCTATGATTTCAATTAGAACTACAATAGTTATATTTGAAAACACACTGAACTATAAAGAAGTTAGTAAGTATCTGAACATTTAAGACATGTATAGCAGGTCATTTCTCCAAACTTAAATAACTTATTTCTCCGTCTAATCGTTGACTTAATATTTATTGTTCTATTAATAAAAGGCAATACAAAAGTCTTGAAATAAAATAGTTCAAAATAGTACTTTGATCAATTAATAATTTTAGATGGAATGATTTGTTAACTATCATATCAATTTGGAAGACTAACTATTGCCAACAATAATTATTAATCTATATTAATAAAATGAAGGTTTTGTCTGTCTGTCTGTCTGTCTGTCTGTAATGAGCATTGCATGATATCTATCGCACGCAGAGGGGTGCAATTTTAAAATTAGTAGCCCCTTTGCACAAACATGTGCACATAGAAGCTAGAATTTTAAATTTGTTGTTAGATCTTTTTAAATTTATTAAAAAATGTGTTGGAAGAAATAAACTAAAGAGATGTGTTCTGTCTGTTTGAAGCAAATAAAGGCGTTACCTCGGACATAACCGGGTACTTTTGATATAACATTTTGAGATGTTTCTAAGAATGAAGTTAAAACTTGACCATCATTAGTGCGCTATCCATCGACCCAATTCCAGCTCATGCGTGACCCTAAAAAGACCTCGTTCCACTTTGTAATAATCAACCCCCTCCCTCCCTTTATTTCCCCCTTGCCCCCTTTTCGCCCACTCGATGCAGGGAAGGCCAGGGTTCCCACCTTAAGAAAAGGTTTGCTGATGTTTACATCGTCTGCCAACTTTATAATAACCATATCGTAGTTTTTTTTATTAATAAACTCAAGTTTGGACATGGATTAGTTGTTTATTTGTTTAGGTGGGGGAGGGGGGGAACAATCTGTAGCATTTTAGAATTAATAGAGGAAAAGTTCATCAGGTATTTTAAGTCCAAATAAAATTGGAAAAATAAATAAGATAAAAATTAGACATATTTATAAATACACATTTATATTTTTTATTAAAAAACGCAATTTTGAACATGGTCTAGCTATTTTTGAGGGATTGGGACAGATCTGAAGAATTTTAGAATCAATAGGGGTAAAGTTTATCTTAATTATCATTAGGTATTTTTAAATCAAAATAAAATTGAAATAATAAATAAGCTAAAAATTAGTTATATTTATACATACATTAAGATTTGTTGTTATTTGTTGTTTGTATTATTATTTTGACTTTAAAATGTCTGATAAAACTTGGATGGAACATCGTCAAGGTCAGTTTGAATATGAAAGAGAAAGTAACATAGAAAATATCCAAAAGAATTATCACCAAAATGTTTTTAAAATTATAAACATAATTTTATATTTTTAAGAGGTGTAAGTAGAATATATCATTATCTATAAAATAAGAAAGATTAGGAACTTGTATTATTTAGCATTGGATGTGTTTTTTATAAATTACAACCGGTTAGCCTGTTGAGGTGGCCGCATGGTCTAAGGCGTCAAGCTTGTGTTAGACAAGACTACCAATCATAGGGATATCGGGGCTCGAATCCCAGTAGGATGTACGGAGGAAAGTTTTTCCAAAACTGTTTTCCACTCTACTAAACGTGGGTGCACTTCCTCTAAATTCAACCTTACTCATCCCTAACTCACTATTGTAATTAGTATATATGCGTGCAATCCAAACAGGTAATACGATGTGGTGCTAAAAATAATAATAAAGAATTAAACAAACTAGCTCGATTCAAGGCTTGGTCAACAATTAATCATGTATTTGTGAATAATAAGCATACTATTTATCAGTTATTACCTGCCTGGCATTAGGACGAGGTGTTCAGGTCAAGGCCAGCTGTTCTAGGTTAAGTTAGCTTGTACCGTAAATCTTGTGCTAGTATATAAACATAGGTTTTCTATACTTACCTTTAATATATAATATATTTATTAAAATACCATTTTTGTATGAAATATAAAAATGTTTAGCTTATTTATTTCACTATGCAGTGATGCCAATTATATTGAAATAAATATAAAGGGATTTATATTTATATTATATTTAAATAGTTAAGATATATCGAAGTGAAATTTTAAAAAACTCCATTGCTATTATTATTTATAAAATACTTTAATAAACTTTTATTTTATAAATATACTGTGCAAAATGCACAACGATTGTTGGAATTGACCAAAAGAAATAAAAAATCCATTGCGAGGTCAACTAAGATATCCCCTCCTCCATCTCCCCCCCCCCCCCC